>BPLR01001067.1:0-74852 GCA_021605095.1 Caerostris extrusa
GGTTTCAGTTTCAAATCCCGGTTGTGACATGTCTATTTGTAGTGGTTCGGAATCGTAGGTCCCGTCCCAATAGGATCGTAGAGCGTTACAGGGGTAGTGTGTCTTGCGTCCGTAGCCTATCTTGAAGCTACATGCGCCCCCGGGTAGTGCTAAATGTGTAACAGTGTTCAGACCTTGCATATGACATGAAGACTAACTGTCTCTGTATTGCCAGCTGCATTAGAACAACATTATATAAATAACATATTTTAGTTTATAATCCCTTAGATATAAATTTATTAAATTAAATTCCAATGTATAAAATCGTTATCGTACCACTTTAAAGTTTAATTAATAAGTCTTAACAGTGATTTTTTTTATCTGCCTAGCCAGAGATCGAAATCCTTTTTCGCATTCCTTTGGTATAAAGCTGCGATCGGTCGCGGTCAATTGTAAAGCAATCAGTTAGGTACTTAGCGTATTTTGCTTTCCATCATTATAAATTCATTGTTTTTTGCTCTTTTGGATTCCCTTCCGATAAGTAAGATAAATGTATGTTAACATATAAGCTTTTCTATTGCTGCAACAAGTATTGTATTGAGTATTGATCTATATTTATTTTTCTATGGAACGTTGTAGTAAATTCGAAATATGGAAATTCTTTGAATTTTTTTCCAATGCAGCTGGCAAACAGACATGGACGTCTTGGAAGCCTCAAGGCAGAAGCTCTGCACAGACGTTACTCACTTTGCATTACCCAGGGGGCGCGTGTAACTGGAAGATCAGCCACGGACGCGGAGTAACAAAGCCCCCTGCAACGCTCAACGATCCTATTGGGACCGGGACCTACGGTTTAAAGTGGATTCCGAACCACTACACACATCCATGGCACCGCCGGACTTGAATCTGAAACCTGTGGTACCGAGCTCCAGAGCGCTAGCCACTCGGCCATTCAGGTTCAATTCTTTTGAATTTATAAATTTATAATTGCTTTTTTAAGCAATGGATGATGCCAGATGTTTTGAACATGAGTTTTTTGTCTAATATATGCGCCTCCTACGATTGAGCGGTATGGCCAATTCTCTAGAGCTCTGGTCTTTAATACCACAAATTCTGGCGGTGGCATGGATGTTTGGTGGTTTAGCGAAAAGTGATCGTAGAGCTACAAATCAAACGAAATCGTTACATTCTTCACAAATTCAAGTCCTCTTTCTTCCGCGGCACGGGTGACCTGGTGGCTAATTGGCTAGCGCTCTGGCCTTTGATACCACATGCTTCAGGTTCGAATCCAAGCGGTGGCATGGCTGGTATGGTGACATGGTGAGTGATTCGGAATCCACTTTAATCTGTAGGTCCCTGTCTGTTTAGCCCTCTTGTGCACAAAATGACCGTAGAGCGACAAACCAAGCCAAACCTCCTACGATTGGCCATACATCTGTCGTGATTTGTGGTTAAATTTTTATTTTGTTCTTATTTTGATTTCCAAAATTTATATGTATGTCACTCATATGGCGAATTAAAAAAATTGCGAGTTCCAAATAACAAAATCGGGAAAAACAATTCATTTCTAAGTAATTCATAAACATTATAAATATATTCATATAAGTATTTCATATATTCAAGTGGCCACGTGGCTAGCGCTCTAGCATTTGGCACCACGGGCCTCAGGCTCGAATACTTGCGGTGGCATGGAGGTTTGTGTGTGTTTCGGAATCATTAAATTTAAGGACATTAAACTTATCCCCATTAAACTGTAGGTCCCTGTCTATTTAAACTCTGTGTGCACAAAATGACCGTGAAGCGACAAATCAAACCTTATATTCGTATATGATATCTTCTTATAAGCGTTTTGTAACCAATTCATATTTTGAAACAAAAGGTAACCAAAAGAATTAACTTTTTTATAATCATTGTCGACACATTTGACATTGATTAAAAATGTATATAACAATTTAGGGGTTTATGGCTGGGTATACTTGGGCTTTTACGAAATGAACACTTGCTTCGTAAAGCTGCATACTCCACTCTAACTTTTGGTTAGCATCACTTAACATAGCATCACTCACATATATTAACTTATATGTTTGTTTATAATTTTGTAGCACGTTCATATTACAACATTCAAACATAATTTTCTTGCGTTCAACAGCTGTAAAATTGATTACAAAATATATTTCAGAAATTTCCTTAAAATAAAATATCTATATTTTTGTTTATTTTTTTTTCAATAAAGAAAAATCGTCTAAGCCATTTTTTTTTTTACTAACCCGTCATAAGTCGTATTAAAATGTAAAGCCCATGCAATGATAAATGATATATCTAAAATGTCATTAAGCATTGACTACATTGTGAATATTGGTGAAATTAAAATACTGATTGGTATGTGATGATTAAAGCTGATAGTGACATTTGAAAAT
The DNA here is from genome assembly GCA_021605095.1 of Caerostris extrusa. Taxonomy (NCBI): domain Eukaryota; kingdom Metazoa; phylum Arthropoda; class Arachnida; order Araneae; family Araneidae; genus Caerostris; species Caerostris extrusa. The sequence continues at coordinate 2,397 of BPLR01001067.1, forward strand.
AAATACAGGAATATCGAGACAATACCTTAAGTTTTTAAATTCCAAATAGCTTAAAAAAAAAGTAAGTTGCATTCAGCAATTGCGAAATTTAATTAAATATGGTTACATGCATCAGGTTCGAATCCTGGCGGTGCCATGGATGTTTGTAGTGGTTCGGAATCCGTGTTTAACTGTAGATCGCTGTCTAATTGGCCTAAAGTGTTAACAAATTGATCTAAGATTGAACTAAACTTAGCATTGAAAATATTATTAAATAATCACCTCCTTTTCAACATGGGAAGAAACATTTGGATGAGTGATTAATCAATTCCTATCCTATCAGTATATGCTAATAACCATCTTACGACCTTTCGATACGACCTTTGGATGGGCATTGATCATCATTTGCACTTTAGATGGCAGAACTGTATATTATCACTTGAACGTTGCGTGATGTTAAACCTATTTAAAGTATTGTTTTCTTAACAAGCATTTTCATGCACATATGTTTCTGATTGAATCTGGAACCACGGTCAATGCCTAACAAGCTCTCCTATTGGGATTTCTTTTTAAAACTTGTCGGTGGACAAAAATAATCATTTGGACATTAGTGAAAGGACTAGACTTTTGGACATTAAAGAACTGACTTCACATCATCATTTGGACATTAAAGAACAGATTTCATAATACCATTTGAACACTAGAGGACAGACTAGATATCCTCATTCAGACTAGATATCCTCATTAAAAACAGACTGTATCACTATTTGGACATTATATGATGTTACACACTATCGATTTGTAAAGAAATCTTTCAAGAACTGGCGTTTTCTAACAAATGCAAACTGACCGCTCGAAAATGAGCGAATTCAGTTTTATAAATACTTGTTCGTAGATCTGTCAGTGGACATACAACATCATGCTAGAGGATTACATAGACAGCATCATTTGTACATTGAAACATTTACACCTATTTATAATACCATATTCTCAGTAAATCATTAGGTGCTCAAATAGCTTCTGATTGATTTCAACTAGAACCACTGTCAATGCTTAATAAGCTCTCCTATTGGTATTTGCTCTTCAAAACCTCTTGGTGAACACAAATAATCATTTAGACATTAAACGATAGATTGAATATAATCATTTCTTCGTTAGAGGATATACTAGATATCATCATTTGGACGTTAGAGGGCAGACTAGATATCATCAATTTGACGTTAGAGGGCAGACTAGATATTATCATTTGGCTGTTGTATGAGGTTACATCTATCTGCAATATCGTTTTCTTAACAAGTCGCTTCTTTGCACATGCGCTCTCTGATTGATTTAAACTGGAACGTCAATGCGTAAAAAGTGCTGTTATTAATACTTGTTCGTTAAAACATGTCGGTGAACATAAATGATCATTTGGACGTCAGAGGATAGACTAGATATCATCATTTGGATGTTGTAGCATAGCAGTATAGTTTTCCACTCCTGTTGTTGCATACACATGCTCATTTTGATTGATTTAAAATGCAATCACGGTCAATGCGTAAAAAGTTCTCCTATTAATACTTGTTCGTTAAAACATATCGGTGAACATAAACAATGCTTTGGACAATAGAGGAAAGACCAGATATCATTTGGATGTTTGAGAATACACGACGCAAACTATTGTATATATGTAACTAAATTATTCTGTTATTGCAAATTCGTGTAATTATTAAATATAAATAACTAGCAAAATGATCATTAATATTTAAAGTTTAATTTTTCAAAATCATTGCTTAAATATCAGAAATGGTTAAGGGATTTATTAATCTATGTAGTTATCAACTACACTTTTTAATCATAATTATAAAAGTATGTTTGTTTGAAGAAATGAGTGATAAATATTTTTTTTGTTTAATAAATTTAATATCTGGTTTTTTTTTCTGTTTTATCATTTTATAAATTTAGTTTATTCTCCCTGTGTAATACATGAATATTAGTAAAAACATATGAATTATTACACACGTTATATTAAAAATTTTATTCAAAAATAATTAATATAATATGTTCTTTTTATGAGTTTTAAAAAGTATAAAAATAAATTGGTTAAAGAAAACTATAACAGCATGCTCACAAAACAATGAAAAATTCATTTTTGATTCCATATAAAAATATCGTATATGAATAAGAGTACTAATAAACCTATCTTAAAATTCTTAAAGAATATACTGCATTATAAAAATGTTGTAATAAAAACAGAAACAAACGCAATTTAATTGCTTAAAAAATCGATCGATATTTCATTTAATTTAATGACGTACTAAAAATATTTCCATAAGAAAAACAACCTTTAAAGAAGAGCATTTATAAATTAAACAATTTCATTAAAAATTCCACGTTTCGTGACGTCATATGAGTGTGAAATGTGGAACGACAGAAATAAAAAATTAATTGCGCATGCCTCAAAAAAGTTATTATCCGCACTTTTTCCCTACCTCTGAGTTTTGTGTGTTATCTTATTTATTTTTTCTTCCAATCAAGACGCGCATGGAAGAAGCGTGGGGAAAGGTTTTTTTCCGAGTGACATATTTCCCCTCTGTTCTCTGTTGATAAGGGAATTTCAGTAGGAGTAAAAAAAAGAAATACGATTTTAAAAACTGCTAGTTTCCCGCTTATTTTTCGTAATTGTTTCGAATGAACGCCATGACATTGTTGTAAAAAAAAATAACAAACAAGAGATAAAAGTAAAATCTTATATTCAAATGAAGAAGTATAATTTTATGAGTTGACGCATTTTAAATAATATGACGCTGTTATAAGACCGCTTTTAATGTTTCATGAGGAAGCATATTCTTTTTTTTTTTTTTTTTTTTTCTGGTTCCGTCTATAACAATGCCCAAGAACCCTGTGTGGTCTCATGGAAGGTTTGGTTTGGTTTCTCTTTCTACGATCACCTCGTGCACAGGAGGGCTAAACAGATAGATTTAAGTGGATTCCGAACCACTACAAACCATCCATGTCACCACCAGGATTCGAACCCGAAATCTGTGCTGCGAAGCACTAGCCACTCAGTCATCAGGCCCAGGTCTAATGGAAGGAGGGAAAGTGGAGGAAGTTTCTATTAAGATGCAGCACCCATAGCTGGAAGTTTGACTTGACTCCGTGTCGCTAATGGAGGGGCAGTGCCTTCTGAAAGGATCTTTAGGTGGAACTACTCCGTATTTGCGTATCGTATGGAAAAAAAGCCAGAAAACTCCCCCTAGTTAGACCGACTCAGCAAAGAAGATGAGAAGAAACATCAACAGACGCCATCAAATCTTCTGGGTTTTTTTGAACAGTGTATAGCATTAAACCTTCGCCCTCATGCTCACTAGCGCCGCGGGTTGCCACGTTCTTATAGTCATAATAGTAAGTAAGTAGTGAGTATAGCTGTAAATGCAAGCATTTGTGTCAGTTGGTTTGATTGTCGCTCTACCATGTTTTTGTGTGCACACTAGACCGGGACCTACAGTTTAACATGGATTCCGAATCACTAACAAGCATCCATTTCACCACCGGATTCGAACCTGAATCCCGTGGTACAAAGGTTCAGAGCGCTAGCTGCTTAAAAATCGTAAAGAATATACTGCATTATAAAAATGCTATAGAAAAAGCAGAAAACCCTAATTTGATTGCAAAAAAAAAATCGATCCATATTTAATTTAATTTAATGACGTACTAAAAATATTCCATAAGGAAAACAGCCTTTAAAGAAGAGCATTTATAATTTAAATCTTTTCATTAAAAACTTCCACACTGCGTGACGTCATACGAGTGTGACATGTGGAGCGACAGAAATAAAAAATGAATTGCGCATGCCTTAAAAAGTTATTATCCGCACTTTTCCCTACCTCTGAGTTTTCTGCGCTATCTTATTTATTTTTTCCCCAATCAAGACGCGCCTGAAAGAACCGTAGGGGAAAGGTTTTTTGGAGCGAAATATTTTCCCCTCTGTTCTCAGTTGATAAGGAGTTTCAGAAGGAGTAAAAAATGAAATGCGATTTTAAAAACTGCTATTTTCATCGCTTGTTTATTCATAATTGTTTCGACGGAATGCCATGACACTGTTATAAAAAAATAACAAAAAAAGAGATGAAAATAAAATCTTATATTCAAATGAAGAAGCAGAATGTTATGAGGTAATGCATTTTAAGTAGTAAGATGTTGTTACAAGACCGCTTTCATTTTATAAGGACGTTTATTTTGGTTTTAGTTATAAACAACTTTTCGAATAAAGTAAATTGTTTCTTACTTAAAAGAAATGTTCCTAAAATCGTAATAGTAAACATGTGTAAGTGTAAAGGAAAGTATTTGTATAAGTTGGAATCATAATTTGTAAGATCTGCTAAAAGATTATTTTTCAGTATCACATTCAATTTAATAATAGCATTTATGATCATCATCACCACACTGTCACATTCAATGCTGTGTTTATTCAGTTTTCAAAGCTTTGTCTTCAGTATACTCCGCAAAATGTCACGATGTCTTGAACACTAGATTACTTTCACCATTACATGACTAATAATCTTGGAAATCATTTAAAGTAATGTAATAGAATTTAAACTACTATTAATTCCGAAAGCAAAGTAAGAAAAAGTTTGTTGAAATTTGTCAAATGAATTTAAAGATTTATCAAATGACTTATTGAAGAACTATTGTTTTTGTTTTTGATTTTACAATTTGGAAAAACAGCATTTTTAATAATAACAGTTCTTCAGCAACAGTCCTAAATAGCAATAACAGTTCTAAAATAATGGCAGTTATTTGTAACATCAGTTCTTCAAAAACGACTGTCCTTCAACAACAACAGTTCTTCAGCAATAATAGTTCTTCAACAGAATCAGTTCATCAATAGCAGCAATTCTTATAACAGTTCTATTGTTTGTTTGATCAGTTTGATCAAATCATTCAAAGTTAGGGCATACATATAGAGATAGAGAATAAAGGAACACCCAAATGCATCACCCCAATGCTGATTAAATATCTCAAAGTTGTCACACAGAATATTCTCCTCCTTCCGTACTTTCCACCGCAATTGATGGCCAACTGACTAGCGCTCTGGCAGTTGGTACCACTGGCTTCAGGTTCGAATCCTGGCGGGGTATGGAGGTTTGTGAGTGGTTCGGAAACCACGTGAAACTGTGGGTCCTGGTCTATTTAGCCTAAAGTGCGCACAAGTTGACCGTAGAGTGACAAACCAAAACATCCTCTTCCCTGGTTCATGTTGAATTTTAAATGAAACTATATTTTTATTGGCCCTATTATATATATATATATATATATATATATATATATATAATCTTGTTGGTTCTTGTCTTTATTTATATATATAATCTTGTTGGTAATGAAAAATATTGATGCATTTTGTCTGATATAAAAATTCAGAGTTATCTAGAAAACACCATAGACTAGTTTGCTGCACTATATACACAATATGCCACAATAAAAACATCTTCATGATGGCGCTTTTTGTCCCTAAAACTCATCTCGCAAATGTTTCTCAAAATATCTGGAAATCTTAAGCAGAATATTATATTGTTACTCAGTATATGCTATTTTTATTTATATTCATATGCTTTTTGTAGTTGTCTCAGGGAAGAAATTGGTGCTTTTTATCATAAAACTCACTAACAAATGTTTTTAAAAAATATCCTGAAATCAATCAGAAATTTGGAGCTAATATCTATAAATTTCTTAAACTGGAGGAATTAAAAATCTAAAACAAAGTTATTGGAAGCTATTAATATTTATTATATAATGTATAATTTTTATCACTTATGCTTTTATGGAGATATCTGATGTAAGAAACGAATAAAATAAAAAAATAATAATATTGTTTTAATATCTATACATTTCTTAACACACTTTCCTGAAGATTTGAAAAATAATGATATTTTATTCATACTCAGTATTTTTTGTATCATTTTCATTTTCCTGTTGATGTCTGATAAAAAAATCGACGTCACATTTTTACCACCCAAAAGGGGCTGACAAAGGTTTAAAATATCCCTAAATCAGCGACAAAAATAATGCAGAAACAACCTATCAGCAAGTAGTAGAAGGGGAAAAATAAAGTGATAAAAAAATGTTCACCATAAAGAAGAAGGCAGAATCTTGCCGTGATTGCTCAAAAGGAATTCTACTGAATTCGTATTGGACAAGTTCAGCCGAAAGCCCAGAAGAGAAATCCCTCTGGGGGAAAAACAGGACCTTTTTCGGGCAGAAAGACGGGGGAGTTTAAATGTATTGATGCAAAGAAAGGCGATAGACTTTCTTTCTACTTTTATTTCTTCATATTTACTTTTAACTCTCAACCGGAGGAAATTCAAAAATAGCGACTCCTGGTCTCCAAGATATGGACTGAGAGTGGTGTGTTTGTTGAATATTTTGTGCGGATGAAATACGTTCCTTTCAGAAAAAGCGTTGATAAGGCTAGGAATAGATTGAAAGGATATCTGCGAAAAGGTCCTCCAAAGTTCAAAGTTTTCACCCATAATCCGCATACTTATTGAAACAAAATAAATAGTGCGTTTTTATGCATCCAAGAAGTGAAAACCTCATTTGTTTCAATATTCTGAAGGGGAATAAATAAAAGTTTTTCTGCTTTGAAAAAAAAATTCAAAAAGTGTGCCACTCAAGTTTTAAAAATAAGTGTATCAGCTTGAGTCGATTTTAGGTTTTTATTTTTAAATGTTTATTTACATTCTATGCATAGTATAATCTTGTATAAAACCTTGATATGTTTACATTTTATTCTTATGCAGAAAGAAACAAATTCTATTTCAGATTTGTTAACTAATCGTTAAAAATATACCCATACATTATTAGACCGCATCCTTACTCAATGTTAATTGTGCGGCCTAATGGCCAATGGGCTAGTGCTCTGCCCTTTGGTGCTTCAAGTTCGATTCCTGGCAGTGTCATGGATGGTGTTGTAGGTGTCGAATCCACGTTAAATTGTAGATCCCGTTCTATGTAGCCCATCGTGGGTACAAATGACCGTAAAAACAACAAACCAAATCAACGTTACTAGATATTTAATTTCCATATATTTTGTCAAACAGGACATGAGTATGTATAGTAAAATATTGCTTGATATGCAAAATTTCCTGCCGTCGGTGCCACAGATTTCGGTGCGAGTCCCAGCAATTCCATAGAGACGTTTGTGGTAGTTTGGAATCCACTTTTAATCTATGCCCAGGTCTCGTCAGCATGTAGAGCGTCACGGAGCAAGTCACACTTCTACCTACGGATTCTTCATCCCATATGAAGCTGTCCTTTTTTTCTTTTCAGCCCTTTAGCCAATACGAGTTCGTGGGCTTGGTCTAGATGTCTAACAACTAGGTTAAGAAACAACAACAAAAAGAAAAACGTCACATACGTTCATTCTGCCATTAGGCCGACGGCCTCGGCCCACCATGACTGTAACGCCAATGAAGAAGATTACAAAATATAACTTGGCCACTGCCCTTACGTTGCCCTAGGCAGGCATGGTTAAAACAATGAAGTTGAAAACATTTAGAGAATCTAATAAAAATAGTGAAATGATACTGTCATACTGAGTGATTCCAAAAGAAATATAATACTGCTATTTATCGTCACACTCTAACTCACTGTCAACCGGAAGGATCTAATAAGCAATTTGACTTCTGGTCAAAAGAAATAGATGTATTTTTTGAGAAATATCTTGAATTGAAAAATAATGGGATTTTTAGTGACACCTGTATTCTTTTGTATCATTTATTTTCGCATTGATGTCTGATGAAAATCGGCGGCAAAAATCCAAAAAGGCGACAGAGGTTTAAAAAATATCCATATATCAGCGACAAAAATAATGGAGAAACAACCTATCAGAAAAGGGGAAAAATAAAAGGATAAAAAAAATTTCACCGGAAAAGAGAGCCAGTGAATCGTGTCGATTGCTCAAAAGAAAATCCCTACTGAATTCCTATTGACAAGTTCGGTGAAAGCCCAGAAAAAGAATCCCTCTGGGGGAAAAACAGGACCATTTTATAACTGAAAGACGGAGGAGAAAGTTTTAAATGTATTGATGCGAAGAAAGGCCGATAAATAATTATTTCTATTTTTATTTCTTCGTATTTACTTTTAACTTCAACCGGGAAGAACTCATAAACAATTTGACTTCTGCTCTCCAAGATATGGATGCTTTTTTACTGAGACTGTTGTGTTTGTTGAATCTATTGTGCGAATGCTTACCGTGGTGAATTGCATTCCATTCCTTTCAGAAAAAGTGTTGATAAGAAAAAGAATAAACTTAAAGGATATCTGCGATAAGTTCCTCCAAAGTTCAAAAGCTTTCATCCTAATCCGCATACTTATTGAAACAAAGTAAATAATGCTTTTATTTGTATCCAAAAGTTAAAACTCGTTTTTTTACAATGTTCTAAAGTTGTATAAATAAAAAAGATTTTCTGGTTTTAAAAAAGAGTTTGTCGCTGGAGTTATAAAATAAGTGTATCAGCTTGAGTTGATTTTTATGTTTTTAGTGTTTAAAATTTTGTATTTACTCTAATATGAACTTGGATGTATTTACATTTTATTATTTTAATGGAAGAATCAAATTCTCCCTCAGATTCGGTAAATCAACGTTTAAAAATATTTTCCTTTATATTGATAGACAATCCGTTCATGTTCTTTTCGCGTCTGTCTGAATTCCTAAATTTAGATGCATTTTAACACTGTGAAAAATTCGGTGGATCTATCACTTAATAGCGTTTAGTTGTCATCGGCAATTGTGGAGCCAACCGTTTCATTCCGATTGCCCATAAACTGCACCCAAGAAAACACACAGCTATAAAGATTTTAAATCTTTTGAAAGACGAAAAGCAAATCTCTCCCTGAAGATAATGGCGTTTCATTCTTTTGTAGGAAAGAATAAAGAAGAAAATATTTGAACTGAAACTAAATTTCCAAAGAGAAACAAAAGAAAGAAAAAAGGAAAGAAACATTCAATCCAGTTACTTTGATGTTCCTGAAATTGAGAAGATTTAATCTGCCAGAAACGAAGTTCGTCGACAGTATGGAGAAATTTTTAACGTTATTTTTCATTTTCTTCATATCTTTCGTACTTGGTTTCCGCTGTAATGTGATAGTGCTGACGGATGGAAAGTTTCTGTTTCAAAATGATTTATCTCATTTCCTGGAAGATATCGATAAATAGGCGCTATCAGAGCGGAAAATGGACGAATTTAAAAAGAATTAAGAAAAGGTACATTTTAGGTCATTCTGTCCAATTTTAATTCTTAAGCTACTTACTGGATTTAAATTATTTCTGTTTGTTTATTACATTGTTACAATATTCTGGGACCTTTGTTATTATCGAAGACGCTAGTATGTAAATATCATTAGGATTTTTACAAATTTGTAACATTCTATTTATAGGGTTACATCTGTAGAATAGTGTGCAATATTTCTACTGTTTAGTTATACAATACTACACAAAACTCTTATCATAGAATATTGCAGAATTTCTACTATTTTGTCGTACAATACTGTACGAAATTCATATTGTAGACTTTTGCATAATTTCTACAATTTGGTTTGTACAGTACTATACAGAAGTCATAAAGTACAATATTTTACTTTTTAATCGGGCAGTACTGTACAAAACTGGTACAGTAGAATATTACAGTACAGTATTGTGTAAAATCCCACAATTGAGTATTGTACAGCATTTACAGAACAAAATATTGCACAGTATTCTACAGTTTAGACATACAGTATTGTACAAAAGTCACGCAGTAGAATATTCTACAGTACAATATTGCACAAAATTGCAGCATACAGTATTGCACAATAATCTATAGTTTACACCTAATGTTTATATTTAAGTAAAGACTACAATTTAGATGTACAAAAGCCACACTATAAAAAGTTATACAATGGTTTCTTTTTAATCGTACAGTACTGCACAAAAGTTGCTTGCTAGAATATTATAGAGTATTATATTTTTCTGTCGTACAAGTATCTTTAAGATTAAAAGTAAATCTGTCTGAATCTAAATATATATATCACCCATGTGGAAATTCCGGCTGACATGTCATTTAATAGCGTTTAATCGTCATCGAAAATTGTGGAGTCAACCATTTTTTTTTCCTATTACCATAAACTGCACTAAGGAACACATGACAAAGATTTAAATCTTCTTTGAAGACGAAAAGCAAATCTTTCTGAAGATAATGGCGTTTCATTCTTTTTTAAGGAAAATAGAAAGAAGAACACTATTGAACCGAAACTAAATTTCCAAGAGGAAAAAAGGAGAAAAATTCAATCCAGTTACTTTGATGTTCCGAAATTGAGGACTGCCAGAAACGAAGTTCGTTGACATTATGGGGAGACAATTTCAACTTATTATTACTTTCTTTCATATTTACACTTGGTTTCCGCTGTAATGTGATAGTGCTGACGGATGGAAAGTTTCTGTTTCAAAATGCTTTAACTCATTTCACGGAAGATATCGATAAATAGGCGCTATCAGAGCGGAAAAAGATCGAATTTAAAAAATTTAAGAAAAAGATATATTTCAGTGATTCAGATCATTCTGTCCAATTTTAATTCCTAAACTACTTACTTGGTTTAATCTTTTGCTAATTTATTCTGAAATTACGTTTCATATATTTTGTGTATATTGTTATCAGTGTAATTACCTGTTTATTTCTGATGCAACTGATGCAAAATATTTCTGTTTATTTATTACATTGTTATAATATTCTGGGAGCTTTGATTATGATCGAAGTCACGAGTAAGTAGATATCGATTAGGATTTTAACAAATTTGTAACATTCTATTGTACAGAATTTATATTGTAGAATAATGTACAGTATTCTACTGTTTAGTTACACAATATTATACAAAATTCATATTGTAAAATATTGCACAATTTCTATTGTTTAGTCATATAATATTGTACAACATGCATATTGAATCAGTACAAATTCTTATTTAGTCATACAGTACTTCACAAAATTTATTTGTCAGAATTATGCACAATTTCTACTATTTAGTCATACAATATTATGCAAAGATCATATTGTATAATATTGTACAATTTCAAATATTTAATCGTACAATAGTGACACAGTAAAATATTGTAGAGAGTATTCTATGATTTTTTTTTTTTTGTCTTGCTATATTCTACAAAGTCATACAGTAGAATATTCTACAATATAATACTGTTTAATTGTGCAGTACTAACAAAACTGACCTATTAGAATATTCTACAGTGCAGTATGGTGTAAAATCAATGAATATAGCTTTACATAGTATTCTACAGTTTAGATGTACAATACTGTACAAATACCAGACTATAGAAAATTATACAATAATTTCTGTTTACTCGTACAGTACTGAACAAAAGTTACTTACAAGAATATTATACATTATTATATTTTTTCTGTATCTTTAAGATTAAAAATAAATCTGTCTGAATCTAAATATAGATGCCTTTCAGCCATGTGGAAATTCCGGTTGACCTGTCGTGCAATATTGTTCTATCGTCGTCGGGAATTGTGAAGTCAATCATTTTCATTCCGATTGCCATAAACTGCAACAAAAAACACACAAAGATAAAGATTTAAATCTTATTTGAAAATCAAAAGCAAATCTTTCTGAAGATAATGGCGTTTCATTCTTTTAAGGAAAAAAAGGAAGAAGAACAATATTGAATCAAAGCTAAATTTCCAAAAAGAAAAACAAAGAGGAAAAAAAAGGAGAAAAAATTCAATCCAGTTACTTTGATGTTCCTGAAATTGAGAAGATTTAATCTGCCAGAAACGAAGTTCGTCCACATTATGGGAGACATTTTCAACGTTATTATTACTTTTTTTTTCATATTTATACTTGGTTTTTTCGTCGTAATGTGATAGTGCTGACGGATGGAAAGTTTCTGTTTTAAAAGGCTTTAACTCATTTCACGGAAAATATCGATAAATAGGTGCTATCGGAGCGGAAAGTGTTTAACCTAAAAAATTTAAGAAAAAAAGATATATTTCATTGATTCAGGCCATTCTATCCAATTTTAATTCTAAGTTACTTACTTGGTCTAAAGCTTTTGCAACTTACTCTGAAATAATGTTTCATATTTTGTGTTTTTTTGTGATGCAATTATGCAAATTACTTCTTCTTACTTATTACATTGTTACAATATTCTGTGAATTTTTATCTTTATCGAAGACATTAATAAATAAATATCACTAGGATTTTATCACAAAATGCTGCATTTAACAAACCGTAAATATGGACTGAATAACGTCTTACTTGAATGATTTCAGAAATATCTGAATATCTATTGACCTTTGTGGGAATTATTGGGTAAATTATTTGAAAACCTGTTCAAACTTTAAGGTTTTTGATTCAAGCCAATCACAGATAAAGTTGATTTCAACTATTGTAACATTCCATTACATAGAATTTATTCTGCAGAATAGTGTTCAGTATTCTACTGCTTAATCATACAATACTATACAAATTTAATATAGTAGAATTTTGCACATTTGTTACTGTTAAGTCGTACAATACTGTATAAAATGAAGCAAGTAAAATATTGTAGAATATTCTATTTTTTTTGTCGTATAATACTGTACTAAAGTCATAAAGTAGAATATTCTATAATATTCAACTCTTTAATTGTGAAGTACTGTACAGAACTGACACAGTAGAATATTCTACAGTATAGTAATGTGTAAAATCTCCAAATTTAGTATTGTACAGTAATATACAGAATAGAGTATTGTACAGTATTCGACATTTTCGACATATAGTTTTGTACAAAAGTCGCACAGTAGAATATTCTAGAGTATAGTATTGTGCAAAATCACAGAATATAGTATTGTATAGTATTCTACAGTTTAGATGTACAGTACTGTACAAAGGCCACACTATAGAAATTTATACAATAATTTCTGTTTATTCGTACAGTGCTGTACAAAAGATAATTATTAGAATACTTCATAGTATTATGTTTTTCAGTCGTACGAGTAACTTTAAGATTAAAAACAAATCTGTCTGAATCTAAATATAGATGCATTTTCAACCAAGTGGAAATTCCGCCTGAACTATCATTTAATAGCGTTTAATCATCATCGAAAATTGTGGAGTCAACCATTTTCATTCCTATTGCCGTAAACTACACAAAGATAAAGATTTAAATCTTTTTTGAAGACGAAAATCAAATCTTTAAGAAGATAATGGCGTTTCAGTCTTTTAAGGAAAAAAGCACAATATTGAACCGAAACTAAATTTCCAAAGAGAAACAAAAAAGAAAAAAAAAGGCGAAAAATCAATCAGTTTACTTTGATGTTCCGAAATTGAGAAGATTTAATCTGCCAGAAACGAAGTTCGTCGATTTCATGGGGATACATTTTTAACGTTATTATTTTCATTTTTCTTCATATTTCTACTTGGTTTTCGCAGTAATGTGATAGGGCTGACGGATGGAAAGTTTCTGTTTCAAAATACTTTATTGTGCAAAAGTCATATAGCAGAAAATTGTAAAGTAATTTCTGTTTAATCGTACAGTATTGTACAAAAGTTACTTACTAAAATATTACACACTATTAAATTTTTCATTCGGACAGTTCCATACAAAAGTAACTATTATATATAACTATTATTTTCTATACTATATAAAAGTAAAGCTTTACTGCATTCTATTGTTAGTGCGTATGGTAATGTAAAAAAAAAATCGCTTCTTGTACAACTTTATACAAAAAACAATTATGTACATAATCCATTCTTCAAATATTGTATTGCGCAGTATTGTGTAAAATTGCATGGTAGAATATTTCACAATTTTCTATAGTTTAGACCAGGGGGTCTCCAAACTTTTCCGTCGCGGGCCAAAAATTGAAAAAAAAAAAAAAAAAAAGTTTGGCGCGCCAAGAAAAATTTTGCTAAAATTTTAAAAACAATATACAAATAGTACAATTTAAATATGTTAATGAGCAGACTGAAATCGAGATTTCATTTTTTAAAAGTTCCTTATAGTGAGGTTCTCACTTCGAACTTCACTATAAGGAATCACAAATGCTCATCTGTCAGTCTACTTCTGAAATAGTTCTTTCCAAGATTCATAGTTGAAAACACTTGTTCCCGTATACAAGATGAAGCAAACACAGCACTAATTTTATGGCCGTGAGATATTGAATTTGGGAAACTTATTTTCGATATTAATTTGTAAAACTCTAACATTGGCATATTTAGAAACAACTGATTGAGATGATTGTTAGAATGTAACTCAACTTGCAAATCCTTTCCGATTGAAAGCTGTCTGTGCTTGCTGTCTCTGTCGATTTAGGTTTTGTAGAACAACAATAGAGAAAGTAAAAGATCACCAGTCCTTTGAAAAAAAGGAAGAAAAAATATTTAATCAAAGTAGAAAAGGAGAGGGATATATAATGTATAAATTTATATTTCTTTTAATTTGCCTCGGACCGGAAAATAAAAATTCTATCCGCGGGCCGGATTTGGCCCGCGGGCCGTAGTTTGGAGACCCCTGGTTTAGACTTACAGTGTATGAACCTATGAAGAAATTGGCCGTGGCATATTGTATCAAATACCAAAATGTAATTTATTTTGCTACAATGTATTTCCATTGCTTTGTTTTGTTTAGTTTTGGAAAGTGGAGCCAATATAAATAATTGCGGCTGAATTTTTCCTTTTTCCATTATAAATTTCATAAACAAAGCCTCCATAACATGCATTCAACAAGAAACAATCTGGAAGGTTTGAATTTTCTCAAAAGACCTCGACTGTACTGACAGAACATCTGTTCAACCCCCAATCTATTTTAAGAATATTTTTTTACTCCTAGATGAATTCAATTTTCTTCATTCCTTCCATCAAATATCCTGAGGAACAAGTGTAAGGACACACAACAATATCGTATTAAATGCAACGTTTTGTTCAACTCATTCATCCGGTAAAGCCACATTCAGAAAAAAATTGGCCGCAATTTGGAAATTTTTTCTCTTCTGCCCATAAACTGGATTCCGGGAGAACTTCCGGAAATATTGGAACTTCCTCTCGAAGATAATGATCCTAATCGTCTGACAGAAAGAAAGGGGAAGAATTGTGGAATAGAAAAGGAAAGAATTCTTACACAGTACTCTGGAACTGTGAAGGAAAGAGTTTCCGGCAGACAAACACCTTTCTTTGTATTTCGCCAGACTAAATTCGACCATGAATTTTGTAACTGATGTTAGTTGATGGGGAAGGTTCAGAAGGAACTTTTTGCCTCCTGATCTTGAAATCATCCAGTTCCTAGTTTCACATTTGACGCAAATGAATGCTATAGAAATGTTCAATGTTCAGAAGTTACCATTCGGAGGATCAAAAGAAATATTAAAAACTTGCCTTGGAAATACTCAATTTGTAACATATAAATGAAATAAAAAAAATCTAATCATTTAAAAATATTTATTTTACCATTGCAATATTTGTTTCTCTATTCTTTCTCTTAGCTTTTGTAAATCGATCTCAATTTGCGAATTTATGTATCATAATGGGTGTTGCTGGTTATACCCCGTTATGTTTCATTGTAGTTTAGTCAGTTTCATTGTAGAAAAAAGGCGATTTGCAGGTGTAAATTGAACTAAAAACGCTAACAATTTGAACTGAGAGTCTGGTTTGCTCTGCTATCAACAATCCACTGTGCGCGTCTAGGGCGGTTCACTGAGATAACTTAAAGTGAAACATAGAATCCGTTATATTAGATGTTCCAAGGTGCGCGCGCTTCATGAGTTCGTAGAATATAATTTAATTATTCTGCGAACTCATGATGTAAATTCATAAATAAAGCAGGCAATATATATAATTTATTCGCAAGAATATTATTTGAAAATCAAAGTTAATTTTTCTCACAGTTGGGCATTTAATTCATTCTAGTACAACATAATCCATTTTCAACAACAACCAACTCTGTAGACAAGTCAATTATATTTATCAGATGTTTCTGTGGATTGCGCAATGAACTCTAAAATGCAGAAAATTCGTAACTTTGTAGTTAATGATATGTTCGCCTTTTAAATATCCAAATGTTTACTTAATTTCTATTTAGCTTCAGCATTTGGTCACATTTTAAAATAAATTTTAAAATGATTTTGAAATTTATAATCTCAAAAGAAATTTATAATTATTCTTTTTTTCAACTGACATGAAATTTCTGACAATGTTTTGTAAATGACAAAATGATAAATAGACAATAACTTTTTACTTAAAACGCAAATATTGCTAAATCTATCTACAGATACTAACAAAATAATTTGAGACTTAATTCATAAGTCTCAAACCTAAAGCTGTGTATACATTAATAAAATCATTAAAATATAAAACACGAAAATACAATTTGATAAATGACGATTTTACTATTTAATAATTTAAAGATTAATTACAAATATAGGGTGTTCAAAAAGTCTAAAAAGCAATTTAAAACATCAAAGAAATGTTAAATTTTAAAAGAAATTACAATAACAGAAAAGAGAAAGGAAAATAAAAAAAAGAGAGGGAGAGAGGTTTGAAGAAACATTAAAGTAAAAATTAACCAATTTATCGAATCTGGCATTTTATTAAGAAGTTCACAGAAGTTTGGTTGACACTTGGCTTTTTGAAGGATTCAATTTTTTACGTTTTTTCCTTTTTTCAAGCATATAGCAGCTGAAAAATATATAACTGAAATTTATTTTATCGAAAGTGAATTATTGTGTACAGAATACAAAATCCATGTCATAATCTATATAGCTGGGAAATATCTATACACATATTTATATGAACTTTTAAAAAGTTTTTATAAGGTTATTTAAATAAATCGAAGTGTTTAACAGTCCATGTTCATAAAGGCTAATGCCATATTCTTGTTTGTTCTTCGTAGACATTTTTATCAAATTCAATAATTTTACTTTGAAAAAAAATCCAGCTTCATTTCAACCTCTTCTCTTGAAATTGACCTGTGTTCTGCAAGATTTTAAAATGATAATAATGAAGTATTGCTATTGTGTGTAAGGAGCGTATAGAAATTTATGATTGAAAATTGGGCCGCAAATACTGAAAGATCCTTAAATGGTCACGAGCTACCAACAAGGTGAGGAAACCTATTAAATGGAATTGTCAAAAGATTTATTAAACATAGTTAATCATCTGGTGTAAATAGCATATATTCTGATATAAAAGCTAATTCAATAGTTTTATTTTTATTGATCATTTAAGGAGTTATAATTTTTGTATATTTTAAAAAGGATGATATTTTTATTAAAAATTTTAAACTATCGCAGTTTGTGTGTCTGATGTAGGTGCTGTTACATTTTCGTAGAGGAAACAAAAAAATTTCAAAATAAAAAGAGTGTATAAAATATTTCGACCAACCTGAACTGTAGTCACCTGATCCCGATGCACTATAATCACTTGCATTAGATCCAGAAGCACTGGAATCACTTGCATCAGATCCAGATTAGCTGCAATCACTTGCATCAGATCGAGATGCACTGTAATCATTTGATCCAGATCCAGAAGCACTGGAATCACTTGCATCAGATCCAGATTAGCTGCAATCACTTGCATCAGATCAGATGCACTGTAATCATTTGATCCAGATCCAGAAGCACTGGAATCACTTGCATCACTGGATCCAGATTAGCTGGAATCACTTGCATCAGATAGAGATGCACTGTAATCATTTGATCCAGATCCAGAAGCACTGGAATCACTTGCACCAGATCCAGAAACACTGGAATCACTTGCACCATATCCAGAAACACTGGAATCACTTGCATCAGATCCAGAAGCCCTGTAATCACTTGCACCAGATCCTGTAAGAAGCACTGGTAATCACTTGCATCAGATCCAGATTAGCTGTAATCACTTGCATCAGATCGATTTGAAGCACTGGAATCACTTGCATCAGATCCAGAAGCACTGGAATTACTTGCATCAGATCCAGAAGCCATCTGATCCAGATCCAGATTAGCTGTAATCACTTGAATCAATCCAGAAGCACTGTAATCACTTGAACCAGATCTAGAATTGCTGTATTTTTTGTACTAGACCAGAAACAGAATAATTGTAATCGGTTGAAGCAGATGCATAAGCAACATAATAATAAATACAACTATACTATAATCGTATGCAGCATTACTATAATCTTGCAGCAGATCCAGAATAACTATTAGCTGCAGGTTGCGATTCAGATGTACCTAAAAACAAAATTTTCAAGTAAGGTTCGTCTAGAAAACAGTCAAACTGGAAGTGTGAAATTAGTACACTGGATCACTTCCTTTTCTGTTCACCAGCGAAAGCTATGTTTTACCGCAAAAATATACTTAATTATCTTAGTCATTACTAGTAAACTTCAGTCGTTAATGTTGGAGGGTCATAATAAACAATTCATTTCATATCACACCTTATTATGTTAAACATATTCTCCATGAAAATCAATGCACTTATTTATAAGCCTGGAATCAGTTTTCATAGCAATTTCCCATTCCAATTGTGACATCTCTAAAGCATGCATTTTGAATACATTAACTACTTCTTCTGGAGTCTAAAATCGATTACCAAGTACTTTATTCTTCAAGATCGTAAACAAAAAGAAATTATTGGGTGCCAAAATAGGGTTATGAGGCTGATTATTTGCACCCATCAATGAGATATTTTGAGTGGCCAAACATTGAGCTGGTAGAGCCGATGGGTGAGAGCTCGAGTTGTGAAGATGAAGATTAATCCTGAGTTGCCGATTGTTTTCCAATATTTCTCCAAATAAGTCTATCAAACAAACGCCTGTGTAATCATTTAGAATGCATCGTTTGAAGATTCACTAGTGGTACTGTAGCCACATATCCATTAAATCCACAAAAAAATAAATAAAAGGAGATCATTTCCTTAGAAGTGCTTCTTGTATGATCAACTTCTGGTGGGTTTGGCTCACGTTAAAAGATATATACAGCCAATTAGTTTTTACTGCGTCTTCATACGCATAATTCCAAGATGAGCTCTGTCCCCTTTTCCCTCCATTCATGAAATCATATGATATCCTGGCACTGGTCTAGATGTTGCTATCAAACAACAACACAACAACAACACATATAATTACTTTGTAAATGGTGTGAATCCATTTTCCACAAACACATAACATTTAGTTAAAAAATTATACTATATTATTATATATGTCCCATTTTAATAGCATCGTAGAACGTTGGGGGTAGGGGCATATTTACTCCACGTCTGTAGATAATCTTCAGGCTACACGCTCCCTCTGGGTAGTGCTAAGTGAGTAACGCCGGTGCATAGCTTGCGGTATAAAGATTAGATTACGGTCATAAGGCATAAAAGATTACGGTCTAAGTATTTGCCAAGCTGCAAAGTTATCTAATTACTAACTCTGATATACATTTGTCAACCCTTCGAAATACATAGAACCATTTGTTTGAGTAAAAGGTTACAAAAACTTGTGAGTTAAAACAAATGTGATCGATTTATTAAAACAATAACTTAAATTATGACAACGGATTTTTACTTGATGAAAATGTCTTCTACATAAAATGAAAAGACAAATGATTCTGTATAACTCATTTGTTTCAGAATGCACATTATATTCGAAATTCTTATTCGAGTATCGAGTCTTTAAAAACTTCTTCCATTTCAGAATTTCAAAAGTCTTTAACTTGATTGCTTCAAAGTTCCAGTGCAAAATAAAAGAAAAAATAAAGAAAAAATCTTTGAAAAAATCTCTCCAAAATCTTTGAAATGAACTCATACAAAAGACGGGCATACATTTCTTTATAATCGGTTACTCTTACTGTACAAAATGGCCATACATTTCTCTTCTAAACGGGGTAAAATAAAAATAAAAAGTTCTTTCAATCGTTTTTCACAATAGTACAATCACTGTCATGGATTGTAACTAGAAAATAAGAAAAATTTAAAACTAGTTTCTTTCTTAGTAAAAAAAAAGAATAAAAAAAAAACAGAATTCGAGGAATTCCACAGGTAAAAAAAAAATGGAAGAAGAAGGTTATTACGGTAAAATAAAACAAAAAATGGAATACCGGGGAAATAAATGACATGGCAGGAAGAAATGTTTTATTCGAATTATCGTGGAAATGTCGTGTTTCGAATGCATTCGAAGAGGTTTTGCTTCAAATAGTTTCAAACATCGTGGTTCGAAAAGCAATTTTTTTATTCCGTTCTACTGAAGCGGAAATGGATATGAGAACAAACAAGTGATGCCATTGTTTTTATGTAGAACTCTTTCCATCAAATAGTTTTGGAGCAGACGATTTTTTAGCATGATTGAGAAGAAAATGTATAGTTTGACGTTGCTATAGTTAAAATAGTAAGCACCCTTGATTTTTAAAGTAATTCTATGCGATTTAAATTATATACATTTTTGAAGATAATTTGTAAATTAAATTATACATTTTCAGTTTTAGTGACTCATATTCGTAGTTTTAACATTTGAAAAAAATATTTTTGTTTGAAATTTGGCATTTTGAAAGACAGAGGTAATTAATAATGCAGAATTAAGCACTGAATAATTGAAAATTATAATATTTTGCTTATTGGTATTAATTTTTCCGATTTATGTCCTTAAATTAAGGCAAAAAATGATAAATAATAATATTTCGAAAAATTAAAGAGAGCAATTACTTCGTTTTTTTTATATTTATCATTGTCATTATTTATTCGATAAGTAATTTCTGAATAGAAGCTTATTCAATTATTTGAAACAGTTTACTTATCTGCCTATATATATATTTTTCTGTTTGAATAGTTAAACGTATTTTTGCAGTGGGATTTGAGTTTCGTATTAAATAAATACTCATTTTAATTACATATTTTAAGGATAAGAAAAAAATTGGATTTTTTTTTTTCATTTATTCATGTAGTAGCACATGAAATATAAATCAAATTGTTAATTTTTATGTCATGAGATTGAAGTTAAACCTTTAATAAAACATATTTATTATTTTAATATTAATTTACTTCATATAAATGCATATTTCGGGAAATTTGAATTACAGCAAAATTTGAAAAACCCATAGTGAAATGAGAAAAAGAATACTTTTAATAACATGTGAAATTTTCATTACAAAATTCTTTAGTTATATTTATTAGCACAATTTCAATAAAGTGTAAAAACACTTAAATATTCATGCAGATTGCTTTATTGACTTTATTTCCCAATCCAATTGTACAAAAAGAAATTCAATAAAACTTGAACTCAAATGTAAGGTCTAAAAAACAATCATCAAAACAATTTATTTAATGGGTGACATCATAAGGTCAGTAATGCATGTTCATCTACAAACTTATCTAAAACGCATACATTTCAATAATTTTTACTGAATTTCTTCTTTTGGATATCTTTCCACCCCAGCACAAACATTCATTTACAGAAAAGTGTACTTAAAATAATTAAATTCTTCATAATTCTCCTTTTTCAGAGCAGTGATTTAAAACTGCCTCTATTTCCATACCTCTAGATTTACCAGTACAGACCAGTCCCACAACGCATTTTAGGGTTAAAGAAAAGCCTTTTGCACATTAAAATTTATGAGTTGCAGCGTTTGAGTGAGGGTGCTTTTCCACTAACGAACCTAAGGTGCACCGTCTTTTGTGAATCCCTTTTTAGCAGACGATCATTTCTGCATCCACCCCTTTTGGCCACAGAGATGAAGAAACTATTCACCTTTAATTTACAATTTTAATTACAGTTCACTCCCACCACCGAGGGGTGCCCTTCGAAGAAGGCCTCAAGAAAAGGAATAATTTACTTGAATGCAGAAAGGAAAGCTCACTGAAATGAAATGCCGGTTGCCTAGCAACGGGTGGCCATTTATATTTGTGGAAAGAATTGCTTGCGTTTCTTGAAATTTGAATTTATGCCATGAAGGCTTAAATGGAATCTAAAGCATGTCTTTCTGTTGAATGCTCATTGCAAGGAAAGACAAAACGTTCGTTTCTACAAGTATAAAAATGGTATCTAAATATGATAAGAATTTTCATAACATATTATTTTCTTCCTATCAAGAAAACAGGTTTATTATTAAGAGATAATATATGATAAGGAATTTCTTTTTTTTTTCCGAAAGGGTTTGTTTTTGAAATTAAATAAAATTGTATATCATATAATGATTTTGTTATTGGTGTTCTTTTTTTCAATGGAATGCTTGCCTTGTACTAATTATTTGAATCTTGATATTTTTTAAATTTACTTAACAATATGACTAGTTCTCTGCGGCTCGGTGCCAACGGTTTCGGTTTCGAGTCCGGGCGGTGCCTTTCATGTTTGGCTCGTCCACAATGCATGCTCTCTACTCAGGTTAATCGCAGGCTACAGTGAGTTGCGGTAAGTGGAACACATCTGAAAGGCCTACGAGCATATAGACCAATGTGTCCTAAGCGTCTGTACACGGTCTGCCTTAAAACTGTCGTACCGGTAGCTGAAGAGAGCTTACGAGACATGTCTGACGCTGTGCTCCATCTGTTTCTTTTGGCAGTAACTGCTAAATACCGGTCCTCATTCGGCGTTGTAACTCGGGGGCGACCTGTGCTGTAACATCTACTTCCATTACCATCATCTTGGAATCGTTGCCAAAGCCTGGAGATGACACTTTGGGCGATTCCAAGTTCCTCGGATACTTCCAGCTGGGTACGTCCACATTCCAGTCGTCCGATAATTCTACCACGTAAAAAATCCTCCAAATGCTTCCTTTGTGCCATAACTATGCGGTTATTGCACTGAAAGGCTTTTTAAAGCGCTTGTGAACAATTTTACTTCTTTGCCATCATTCCTTATATACCCCTCTCTTACACTCTCGTCATTGTGACGTACTATCCGCGCCATCTGGTGGTTTCCTGTATTTTGCATATTCTTCTTCAAGGTGTGTGTGATATTTCTACAGGTGAAATTTTTATATTAGAGTTCAATTTCTGTGTGATTCTGAATTATCCTTAATTTATGGACATGAGTGTATAATAAAAAGGAGAATACTAATTTAAAATTGAGAGGATTCTTAAAAATTTGAAATGTATTACAGGCAGGCAATTTTGTAAAAATTTCATTCCAATATTTTATAATATATAAGGATGTTTTCTTTATTAAATTGTGCATTTGATACGCTATTCATGACAACACAACAGAAACGAGCCTGTTCTTTGTGTTTTTAAGTTATGTCAGAAAGCAGCTTCCTGCGTTTGTATCGGCCAAATTTTATACCATCATAAAATCCTCGAACAGTGTGCCTTGCGGAGAAGAAATTCTGGTTTCACGGCAAATAGGTTGTCATGTGACCGACGGAGAGTTATCGCTGCAGGCCATAAATTTGGGAGCGCTCTGCAATCTCGGTTTGCGTTCTGCCTCATGTTTCGAAAATTTATTAAAGTCATCAAAAAAAAAAAAAAAAAAAAACTTCCATGTAATGGTGGAAGATTCATTACACAAACATAATTGAAAGTAAATTATACTATAAATGTAGAAAACTTTGCGATCGATTCGGCAGCAAATGTATTGCGTTTTGGAATGTTATCTGGGATTTTAATGTGTTACACTTTTATGAATTGGTTTTCTGCAGATTGTAATGAACTCATCGGATAAGTATCCCAAAGATCCAAGTTTTCTACTTTTTTGTTGGACTTCATTAGAGATTTTGTGTTTCTTTCATGTATAGCATGAACAATCCATCGATGAAGGACTTATCGATTAATCGATTTTAATTAACGAGGAATAATAATTGAATGAATAATATGATGAATGAATATATTATAGTCAGTATAATAATAATAATATGAATATTGGAATAAGTAATATAGAGTGAATAATAATCGATTAATCGAACTTAATCGACTTAAAAATTTATCGATTAAAACACCTTCGGAATTGCTTTCCAGCGGGTCTTTGAGGGATAACTGTTCCGAATTGGGTGTGAAATGAAATAGAATTAGAACCCCCCATCCCCGCCTAATGATCAATGTGACTCTTATATACGTTATAGCAACTGTCATCTAGTCTTCTCGTTTCCGAAAACAACGACTGTAACACACACCACCAAAAGATTCGAACCAAAGTCTTCGTGCAATCTAGTGGCACATATTACCGTTAAGCCACGAGACAGATAGCCATTGTGTTTGAGTTCATTGAACTTTAACTTATATTTTCCAACATAAAAATATTCGCCATGTAACAGATACAGAGCTGTTGTGGTTGTATTCACAAATCCTGGGTGTTTAGCAGTGCCGGACGAACATCTCATGAATAGTCTATTCAAGGTTGGACAGAAAGGGAACAGTTTCTGTTGTGATGGAGCACCAGTAGGTAGAGCTCTCACTTGACTTCGAGTTGCTGAAGAAGGAGGGCAATGCATGTCGAGAAAACCTTAGAGATAATTGCCCTGCATTTGTGTTATTTTGGGACAAAAGAATTCCCGCCATATAGCCCGATTCACGAGATAAGATGCTGAACATCACAAATGCCGTCGAGTCTCCTCGGTGTTTGAAACAGTGTCTACAACAAAGCAAATGCAACATCAGCCACAATGCTCACCACGTTACCACTGAGCCACGGGTCGGGCAAATTCAATGCTGTACAGCATGAATGGGCTTTCACATGGTGATATTCAATTGCTATGATAGTGTTAAACGAATGGACGACATCTGGGAAATAAACTTCAACTTCCAAACTGATTATATATATATATATATATATCACTTTACCACGAGTCGGGCATATATATATATATATATATATATATATATTGTAATAATTATCTCGTGTTAGATTTGCTTTTCTAGAAACATTTCTAAATTCTTCAGTGTTGTCCCCAAATACCTAGCCAAATTTCTCCAGTCGCAAGATCATAAAATTGACCACCACTCGGTGGTGATTATGGTCACCCATATAAAGGTGCGTTTCCACAGTGTGAAAATATTTTATGTTTAAACTGTAGAACTCCGTCTAACATGACTGTTGAGAGTAGGGCTGATTCGTACATCGTAAAAAAAACATCGCCAGTCTCGAAATCTGCCCATAGACAGACAAACTACCATTTGGTTTGGTTTGTCGCTCTACGGTCATAATCAATATTGTGCATAATTTAGACCCGGCTAATTGTGAACTCTGAACCAAGATTAAAACCAACTAAACATTCATATTATCGCTAGAAATTGAACCTATATCCTGTGGTACCAAACGATCAGAGCGTTAGCCAATTGGCCATCATCCGCTTTCTCAGCATGGGGCTGTTGCGTCAATGAAGATGAAGATGAAGAAAATCTTTCATTCAACAATGAAAATAAATCAAACAGTTCAACAACTAATAATTTAGAAACAGGTATCGATCCTTTAGAAAGTCAAGCAAATATTCATTTAACAAAACATTTTCAAAACAATATTTTGATTTTTTTAAATGCCCAATAGGATATGCTGCCTTTTACTAAATATTTTTCCAAGAAGACGTTAAAATAATAAATTGTTATTTATTTATTTATTTTTTTTGCGGTTTATTTGGATGTTGTTATTTGAATGCAAATTTTATACATATATATATATATATATATTAAAAAGATTTGATGATGAATTTAATTTCCCAGATACCGCCCATTAGCTTAAAACTATCGTGGCAAATGCGTACACAATACCAAAAACCATCCATTCGTACAGTGCTGAATCTGCCCGATTCATGGTTCAGTGGATATATATATATATATATAACGCATCTGAACATTATTCATAAACCTTTGTGTCTTAAAATTTATATGGTACGTTGTACTATATTAACGTTCACCTCATTTGCATATCCTTAACTTAAAATTACTTGTCACTTTCTTTTATCCCCACAGGCATACTTCTGGGGCATCCATAATTGTTTTCTATGTTTAACACATCCTCAACAATCCGCCCTAAAACATTTTCAAAAGGCCTCCCGCCAGACGGGCCCAACGCCGTTGCAAATGCTCGTCATGTCGTGTGCCGTACAACACTTACGTGACCCACTATCTCAACTCGTTTTCATTCGCGACTCACAAAAGCCCCGGCGACACCACCCAACACCCCAAACTATCTGGGCATAAAGAAAGGGGTGCCCTATTCAGTGGATGCCGCAAGCACTGTTCCCTGGGGCACGGCGATTCCGGAGAAGAGATGTGCCCGGATTGCTTCAGTACTGCTTGAAGTGGTTGGTTGAAGGGTGGGTTGTTGTGGGAAGTGGTTTGGATCAAAGATGGGATGTCCTCTTTCTGTGCACGTCTCACCCCCAAGACGATCGTCTGCCGCCTTTTATTATTTCTGCAAATATTTAGGATTCCAAAAGTGGCAACCGTCGATTCAATAACATTCTTTTCGGATCGTTTGTCGTTGTTCTCTCACAGTTTGTGAAGCGAATATCCCCAAATCAACCTCCGAAGGTGATATATATATATATATATACACTCAAGAGCCAAAACATTATGACCAAAACATTAAACTACATTTTGCAATGAACTCGCCTGGATGACGTGGAAGGCACGTGATCAGGTGGAAGTGGTATTTAACTGGTATTAAGTGGTGGTATGAATATAATCATGTTGCGAATGGGCCAACTCGTTATTGACGAATTGGTTATAATGTTTTGGCTCAGATATAATACAGAATCATTCAAATTAAAAAAATTAGTTATTTTAATGTGTTTCACTAAAAATATAAAAAGATTATCAGTTAATTACATTATAACCCACTGGATGTTAAAAACATTTAAACATTGCTGAGAAAATTAGTTAAACTGTAAAATTTGTTTCTCTTTTTAAAATTTACCGGTTTCTAATAATTAATTGTTGTATTGATTGTTGTATAAAATGTTTCATCATTGACTTGATGTAAAATGTAACAATAACAAGCCTCAGGTTCGATTCCTGGCAATAGAATGGATGTTTTTCATTGGTTCGAAATGACTTTAAACTGCACATACCTTTCATTTGTTTGCACAAAATGAAGCTAGATCTTCAAACCAAATCACGGTGGGCCGACGCCGTCTGCCAAATTTTACGCAGGAGTTGTTTTCAAAGGGTTGTGAAACTTATGCCCAACACTCTCCGTCATATTCAGAATATACGATTTAACCATTGCGATTTTGCCAACCAACAGATATAATCAGAATCGTTCATTTGGGAGATTATCAAGTGCTTGTGAGTTAAAATAAATTTGATTGATAGATTAAAAGTAACACTTAAAATATGACAATAAAATTTTACTTGATAAAACACCTTCCGCATAAAATTAAAAGACAAATGATTTGACATCTTATTTGTTTGAGAATGCAACATAATATTCGAAATTTTTAGGAAAAAAAGTCTTAAAAAACTTCTTCCATTTCAGAAATTTAACATTCTTTACTTGATTGCTTCAAGTTCCACTGCAAAATAATAAGGAAATAAAGAATGAACACATACAAAAAGACGGACCTACATTTCTTTACAATCGGTTACTCTTCATGTACAAAATGGAACAGACATATCTCTTCTAAACGGGGTAAAATAAAATAAAAAAAGTTCTTTAAATCGTTTTTCAGAATAGCATAATAACTGTCATGCGGATCGTAACTTGAAAATAAGAAAAGTTTAAAACTAGTTTTTTTCTTAGTAAACAAAAAGAATAAAAAATTAAATTCGAAAAATTGCAGAGGTAAAGAAAAAAATGGAAGAGGTAGGTTATTACGGTAAAATAACGCAAAAAAAAAAAAAAAAAAATGGAAGTCGGGAAATAAATTACATGGCAGGAAGAAATGTTCTATTCGAATTATCGTGGAAATATCGTGTTTCGAATGCATTCGAAGAGGTTTTGCTTAAAATAGTTTCAAATATCGTGGTTCGAAAAGCAATTTTTTATTCCATTCTATTGAAGCGGAAATGGATATGAGAACAAGTAAGTGATGCCATTGTTTTGTGTAGAACTCTTTCCATCAAATAGTTTCGGAGCAGACGATTTTTTTTGCGCATGATTGAGAAGAAAATGCATAGCTTAGACGTTGCTAAAATTAAATAGTGTGCAACAGTGATTTTATAAGGTAATAATTCGATGCGATTTAAATTATATATATTTTTGAAAAGTATTTCAAAAGTAAATTATACAGTGTACATTTTCCGTTTTAGTGATTTTAAATTCGTAGTTTTAATACATGCAAAAAATTTTTGTTTTTGACATTTTGAAAGACAGAATAAGGAATAATTGACATTTAGAATTATTACTTTTATCGGTATCAGTTTTTTTATATTTTACAAGGTGGAAAATGCTAAGTAATAACATTGCGAGAATTAAAAAGAAACTACCTTCTTTGTCTTTATATTTGTCATTGTCATTGTCCTCATTTATTAAATAATTTCTGAATTTCAACTCATTCAATTATGGGAAATCGAATCTTCTGATGACATTTCTTGCGATATATATATTTTTCTTTTTAATAGTTAAAAGTATTTTTTATTAAAATTTTTTTTTTTTTGTGCATTTCTCATGTTGTTCTCTTAATCACGTGGGATTGATTTCAGAGTGGTTAGCTGTCGGTAACGCAGGTTTCGGGTTCGAGTCTCGGCGGTAACATGGATGTTTGTTGTGGTCCCGGAATACATTTTAAACCGTAAGTCGTTGTCTAATAATATAGTAGAAGAGTGTGGGGGTTCCTCGTGCCCGTTGCCTATCTTCGAGCTACACGTGCCCCCTGAGTAGGTGGGAAAGGAGTAACAGTGGTGAAGGCCTTGATTACCGTAAAACTTTAACTGTCTCTATTTTGCGATTAGAAAAAAATCGTTTCATTATGTTGAATTAAACAAAAGTTTTCAGATTTTTTTTTTTTCTTATTTTACTCTGCCTCCTAAATAATTTATAAAGCAAATTTTTTTAACATATGATAGTTATTGAAAAAACGTTCATATAATTCTTAAAACAACAGAATATAAAATGAAAAAAAGCGTCTTAGTTTCTCGTCGAAAATGACGTATCATTGTGGACCACAACAGTCTGCCTGCTGGCAGATTTCAAGACAGGAAATGTTTTCTTTTTACGGTGTAGGGTTATCAGTCCAATGCTCTACAGTCATATTAGACATTGAGCTGGGGTTTGAAAGGGATTCCGAACCATTCATCCATGATGAATGATGATTAACATGGCACCGCTGGGACTCTTGCCCGAAACCTGGCATCCAGCGCAAGAGCGCTAACCACTTGGCCAACAGGATTTATTTCAAGTATTAGCATACCAAATGTAAATCAAATTGCCACTTTTTATGTTATGTAATTAAAGTTAAACCTTTAATAAAATATATTTATTATTAGAGTATTTGTTTATAATTAATACATATTTTTTAAAATTTAAATGACAGCAAAATTTGAAAGGACATAGTGAATTATTATGAGTGAATCGATACTTACAATTGCAAGTGAACTTTTTTTTGCAGAATTATTTAGTGGTATTTATTGGATCTAATTGATTTGGATAAATGGATTTTAATAAATTTTATAAAACTTACTTATTCATGCTGGCAGCTTTATTGACTTTATTTCAAAATCCAAATATACAAAAAGTATTCAATAAAACTTGAACTCAAATTTAATGCAAAAAAAACCATTCTAAACAATTTAATTTAATGGATGACATCATAAATAATGCCAATAATGTATGTTCATCAACAAACTTATCTAAAATGCATACATTTCCATAATTTTTACCGAATTTCTTTTTTGAGACATCATTTCACGCACTCCTAGCCCAAAACATTCATTTACAGAAAAGTGTACTTAAAAATTATTACATTCACAATTCAATTTTTCAGGGCAGTCATTTCAAACTGCCTCTTTTCCATGACTCTAGAGTTACCAGAATAGACCAGTACCACATTCTCATTTTCGGCTTAGTAGTCCTGCCCTGCAAAGAAAAGACTTTTGGCACATTAAAATGTATGAGTTGCAGCGTTTGAGAGAGGGTGCTTTTCCACTAACGAACCTACGTTGCGGCAGTCTTTTGCGAATCCCTTTTCTAGCAGACGATCATTTCTGCATCCCCCACCCCTTTTGCCATGGAGATGAAGAAACTATTTGCGTTTAATTTACAACTTTAATTACGGTTCACTCCCAATACCGGAGGGTGCACATTCGAAGAAGGCCGCAAGAAAAGGAATAACTTACTTGAATACAGAAAGGGAAGCTCACTGAGAATGAAACGCCGGCTGCCTAGCAACGGGTGGTTATTTATATTTTCGGAAAGAATTGCTTACGTTTCATGAAATTGGAATGTATGCTGCGAAAGCTTAACTGGAATTTAAAGCATGCATTTCTGTTGGATGTTCATTGCAAGGAAAGATAAAACGTCGGTTTCTATAACTATAAAAATGGTATTCAAACATTTAATTTTGTTTTCAATGGAATTAAGGTAGGAATTTTCATAACATATTATTTTATTCGTGTAAATAAAACAGTTTGCTTATTAAGAGATAATGTATATGTGATTAGGAATGTGTCCTTTCTTTCAATTCCTTCTATTAGCTCACACTCTCCCCATATATATCTTGTTCAAATTTTCAATCGTTTATAAAATACTTTTATAAACGATTAATACTGTTTATAAAATACTCGAGTTCAAATACATTTTTTGAACTTGTAGTGGAGGACACTTGATGTGAATGCAGTTTTTTCCAATATTAATTCATTCATTAAATTTAATTAATTAGTTTCAGTTTTTTTTAGATTTAAGTTCCGTGTATCTACCAATAGATAGCGCCAGATGTAAGAGGAAAATTTCATTAATTATTTTTAATTTTTATATGGATGAAAATAATTTCTTGCATTGACATATCCTCGATGTTCGGCAGTGCGGGATGGACACCTCATGATTAGTCTATTCATGTGTGAAGTGAAAGGTAGCAGTTTCGTCTTGATGGAGCATTCGAAGGTAGAAGGTCACTTGGCTCCGTGGCTCTGCGGAAGGAGGGCAGTGCCTTCCGGTAGGACACTTAAGAGACTATTTCCTATCTTATGAGAGAAAACCCAGAAATTTCCACCAGATAGTCCGACTCACGAGACGAATTGTTGAATATCCCAAAAGCCATCGATTCTCTCGACTGTTCAAAAAGTGTTTACAACAAAAGCGGCCAGAATATTCATCTGAGCCATAATGTCCACCATCGTAGCACGTTACCAACGAGCCACGAATGGGGCAGATTCAGCGCTCAGGGCATGGAAGGGGTTTTGTACTATGATAACCATTTGCCAATTTGATGGAAACGTCTTCTACACGTAAAATGAATAGACAAATGATTCTGCACATCTCATGTGTTTGATAATGCAACATTATATTCAAAATTCTTAGGGGGAAAGTCTTAAAAAACTCCTTCCATTTCAGATTTTAAACATTCTTTTTACTTGATTGCTTCCAGTTCCACTGCAAAATAATAAGAAAATAAAGAACAAAATCGTTAAAATGAACTCATACAAAAGACGGACCTACATTTCTTTACAATCAATTATTCTTAATGTACAAAATGGAACAGACATTTCTCTTCTAAACGGGGTAAAATAAAAATAAAAAAGTTTTCTTTAAATCGTTTTTCACAATAGCACAATCACTGTCATGCGGATCGTAACTTGAAAATAAGAAAAGTTTTAAACTAGTTTCTTTCTTAGTAAACAAAAAGAAAAAAAGAATTCGAGAAATTCCACAGATAAAAAGAAAATGGAAGAAAAGATTATTACTGTAAAATAACGCAAAAAATGGAATAAACGGGAAATACATTACATGGCAAGAAGAAATGTTCTATTCGAATTATCGTGGAAATGTCGTGTTTCGAATGTATTCGAAGAGGTTTTGCTTCAAATAGTTTCAAATATTGTGGTTCGAAAAGCAATATTTTATTCCGTTCTATTGAAGCTTAAATGGATATGAGAACAAACAAGTGATGCCACTGTTTTTATGTAGAACTCTTTTCCATCAAATAGTTTCGAGCAGACGATTCTTTTGCGCATGATTGAGAAGAAAATTCATAGTTTAGACGTTGCTATAGTTAAAATAGTAGGCACCGATGATTTTTTAAAGTAATTCTTTGTGATTTAAATTATATGTGTTTTTTGAAAAGAATTTGTAAGGCAAATTGTACAGCGTGTAATTTCAGTTCTAGTGACATAAATACTTAGTTTTAGTAATTGAAAAATATTTTAATTTTAAATTTTAAATTTTGAAAGACAGATGTTAAGGTACGAGATCATTAAAAATTTGAATATTTTTTTTATGTTATAAATTTTTATATCATTAAATTACTAGTAGGAAAATGATATGTCATAGTATTTCGAAAGAAAGGAAAAAGAGACTACCTTTTTCATTTTTTTTAAATTTATCATTGTCATTATTTATTCGATAATTAATTTATGAAGGGTAACTCATTCAATTATTTGAAAAAGAATCTTCTATTTACATTTCTTACTCTATATTTCTTTTTTCAATTGATAAGAATATATTTTATTATAATTTCTCATTGTTTTGTATCTTCTAATCTTTTTCCGTTTAATTTACGTTTCTTTTCAAGAAACAATTAACAGAATATTTTTGCTTTGCCATATAAGCAATTTATAAAATAATTTTTTTAATATATAATAGTAATTAAAATGGGATCATATATTTATTAAAAAAAAAAAACGTATTAATTATTACTAGTTTTAGTAAATATTAATCAATTTCAAGATACCAGGCCTTTATTTTAATTATGCATTATGTTTTTGTCCCCCCTCCCCAATATCACTATATGAGCAATGATTTACATGAATTACAATGATTTACTATGGTAAAATACAATGATTTATATTTTATATATTACACATACACAGAACTATTCGTTTGGGCAAAGGATACGCATAATTGTATGTAACTATAACATACAATTGTAAAACCCTTAGATGTACAAAGATCGTTCATTTGGGTAAAAGTTACCCAAGTGCTAACTATGATATATATTTTCCAACCATTAGTTATACGCAGAATCATTCGTTTTTCTAAATGTTACCCAAGTGCTAACATTCATGATATACATTTGTTAACCATTCATGCAGAGAACAATTTGTTTGGGTAAAGGTTACCCAAGTGCTTGCGAGTTAAAAATAAATTTGATTGATCTATTGATTAAAAACATGGATTCAAATATGACAATAATTTTTACTTGATAGAGACATCTTGCACATAAAATGAAAATACAAATAATTCTGTAGATCTCATTTTTTTAGAGTGCGACATTATATTTGAAATTCATGGGGTAAAAGCCTTAAAAACTTCTTCCATTTCAGAATTTCAACATTCTTTCACTTGATTGCTTCCAGTTACACTGCAAAAATAAAAAAGAAAGTAAAAAATTGCTAAAATGAACACATACAAAAGACGGACCTACATTTTCTTTACAATCGGTTACTCTTTATGTACAAAATGTCTAGACATTTCTCTTCTAAACGGGGTAAAATAAAAAGAAAAAGTTCTTTCAATCGTTTTTCACAATAGTACAATCACTGTCATGCGGATCGTAACTTGAAAATAAGAAAAGTTTAAAACTAGTTTCTTTCTTAGTAAACAAAGAGAATAAATAAAAAGAATTCGAGAAATTCCGCAGGTAAAGAAAAAAAAAAAATGGAAGAACGTTATTCCGGTAAAAACGCAAAAAATTGGAATATCCGGGAAATAAATGACATGGCAGAAAGAAATGTTTTATACGAATTATCGTGGAAATGTCGTGTTTCGAATACATTCGAAGAGGTTTTGCTTAAAATAGTTTCAAATATTGTGATTCGAAAAGCAATTTTTTATTCCGTTCTGTTGAAGCGTGGAAATGGATATGAGAACAAGCAAGTGATGCCACTGTTTTTTATGTAGAATTCTTTTCCATGAAATAGTTTCGGTTCAGACGATTTATTTGCGCGTGATTATAAAGAAAATGTATGGTTTAGACGTTGCTATAGTTAAAATAGTAAGCACCGTGGATCTTTGATGTAATACTATGCAGTTTAAATTATATATATTTTTGAAAAGAATTTGTAAAGTAAATTATAGTGTGCATTTTCAGTTTTAGGGACTTCAATTCGTAGTTTTAATTCTTGGAAAAATAATGATTTGTTCGAA
Organism: Caerostris extrusa; assembly: GCA_021605095.1. NCBI lineage: Eukaryota > Metazoa > Arthropoda > Arachnida > Araneae > Araneidae > Caerostris > Caerostris extrusa. The sequence continues at coordinate 36,508 of BPLR01001067.1, forward strand.
ATTTGACATTTTGACAAATAGAAGTTATAGTAAGGAATTATTGAAAATTAGAAAATTTTCTTTACTGGAAATTTATTTAAAGGGTGACAGCATCAAGTCAATAACGCATGTTCATGTACAAACTTATCTAAAATGCATACATTTCCATAATTTTCACCGAATTTCTTCTTTGGGATGTCTTTTTCACGCGCGCAAAGTCTAAACATTTATTTACAGAAAAGTGTACTTAAAATGATTAAATTTTTCACAATTTTCCTTTTCCAAGACGATGATTTAAAACGGCTGTCTTTTCCATGGCTCTGGAGTTACCAGTACACCGTTCTCATTTTCGGCTTAGTACTCCTGCCCTTTATTGAAAAGACTTTTGCAGATTAAAATGTATGAGTTGCAGCGTTTCAGAGATAGTGCTTTTCCACTAACGAACCTACGGTGCGCCGTCTTTTGCGAATTCTTTTTACAGCTGACGATCTTTTTCTGCATCTACCCCTGCCTTCCCTTTTCTGCCACAGAGATGAAGAAACTATTTGCGTTTAATTTACAATTTTAATTATGGTTCACTCCCGACACCAAAGGGGGCCCTTCAAAGAAGGCCGCAAGAAAAGGAATAATTTACTTAGCAACGGGTAGTCATTTATATTTTTCGGAAAGAATTGCTTACGTTTCATGAAATTTGAATGTATGCTGCGAAAGCTTAGCTGGAATTGAAAGCATCCCTTTCGGTTGGAGGCTCATTGCAAGGAAAGATAAGGCATCGGTTTCTATGAGTAAAAACAGGTTATTTAAACATTTAATCTGTTTTTTTTTTTTTTAGTGGGAATAGCGTAAGAATTTTCGTAACGTATTATTTCTTATAAATAAAACAGGTTGCTTATTAAGAGATAATTCTTGATTAGGAATGTACTCTTTGTTCCCAATTTAAAATTAAGAGGATCCTAAAAATTAATAAAAGTGTTGCTGGCAGACAGTATATACATAAAATTCTTCCGTAAAGCTCACAATACGTAAGAGCATTTTCTTTTAAAATTATGCATTTGATACACTATTCATGGCAAAGGAACAAAAGGAGCCTATTCTTTGTATTTTTAAGTTATGCCAGAACGTGGTTTATAAAAGCCAAATTTTATAACATCATAAAATCCTCCAATAGTCTGCCTTACGGAGAAGAAATCATGGTTTCATGGCAGATAGGGTGTCATGTAACAGCCAGTTATCGCTCTGGGCCATAAATTTAAAGCATTCTACAATCTCGGTTTACGTTAGTGGTTCTGCCTCATAATCACGAAAATTGAAGTCATCGGAGGTAAAGGCACCCAAAAAAAAAAGAAAACGTTCGTGTAGACTTGGTGGAAGATTCATAACACAAACACAATTGGAAACAATTTATACCGTAAATTCATCATAAAATTCTACGAACGACATTAATTGATGAATTTGAAATGTTAAATGGGATTCAAATATGTTATCCTTTTATAATAATATAGATAATGGCAGATTATAATGAATAATCGATGAATTTTTCAGGATCCAAGTTTTCTCACTTTTATGTTGGAATTTTTTTAGACCTGTTGTGTCGCTTTCATCTATAGAGACCACCCTCAAACAATCCATTAACAATACGATATATTCGATTTTAATCATATTATTCTTTCCATTATTATTCATCGATTAATCGATGAGTACGCCACCAGGCTAATCGAATCTAAATCTTTGTGCATGCTTGAAATATCACTAAATGTTTGTTACCATTGTCCAAAGGTAAAAAAAAAGATTTAGTAGTTTTTATTGGATCTTTATTTAGATCTGCTAAATTACATTGCCATTAAGCCTCGAGTCGGGAGGACTTTGTGTTTGAGTTCGATGAACATTGATTTATATTCTCCAACATGAAATTGTTCGTCATGTAGCAGATGCAGAGCTGTTGTTGCGTTAGCAAGGCGGGATGGAGACCCTATACTCATGGAAAAAGGGAAAGGAGGCAGCTTCTGTTGTGATGGAACGGCTATTGTTACCACTGAGCCACGAATTGGGCAGATTTAGCGCTGTAAAGCATGGATTTCGTTTTATATTGTCATTTATTGACAGCTTTAAACGAATAGACGGCATCTGGGAAATTCATATTCGATTTCAAAATTTTATTACATGTATATATATATTTATATACACAAAATAAGTTCGCATATATCCATTATATATATATGTATATATAAAGATTATATATATTATCTATATATATACATATAATATATACATATATGGAGCGATTTGGATGAAATTTTTTTTTGTGTGACTGACAAACATGGATAATGTTTTTATGCTTATCATGCCAATGTAGTCGCCACCAGATGGGGATTAGTCTATTAGTTTCTTTAAAATTCAATCCATCGCTTGAAAATTGTATCAAAATCACGGTAACATGTTTTCGAGTATGGAAAATAAGTTCACATTATCCGTTTTTTGTTACTTGCCATCAGACTATGGAGCAACATTTTAACTTATATACAGTTCAAACAATATCGAATTTATTTATAGATATATGTAAAAATTTGAAGAAGAAGTTAATTTCCCAGATGACGTAAATTTTGTTTGAATATCATGAAAATGGGCATCATATTGTAAAACCCATTGAACGTGGCTTATGAATCTCTCACAATGGTAATATATTATATTTATAGATATTAAAAGGATATGAATTTAAATGTTTTCAAAAACTGTTCAACTGTTCATTTTGTTTATATAAAATAACATTAAACGCATTTGAACATTGTTCATAAAATTTTATGGCTTGCAAATTATTATCAGTATGTTACAGTACATTAACAATACCCACCTCTGCATTTCCATCTGTGCAATTTTCTTAACTGAAAATTACTTGTCACATCTTTTATCCCCCGGGCATTCTTCTTGGGGGACATCCATAATAGTATTTTGTATGTGCACCACATCCTCAACCATCCGCCCTACAATCTTTTTTTCAGAGGCCTCCCGTCTGACTGGCCCACACCGTTTGCAAATGCCTGTCATGTCGTGTGCAACAGAACACTTTACGTGACCGCACTATGGCAGCTCTTCCATTGGCGTCTCAAATCCCTGGTGAACAGCACCCGACACCCCAAAGTATGTAGGCATAAAAAAGAAAAGGGGTGTTCTATTCACTGGATGCCGCAAGCGCTGTTCGCCGGGTCACGGCGATTCCGGAGGAGGATGTGCCCGGATTGCTTCAGTGGCCGGGAAGGATTGTTGTTTGAAGTGGTTTGGATCAAAAATGGGTGCCTTTTTTTGTGTGCATGCCTCTCTCCCCAAGACGATCGTCTGCCGCCTTTTATTATTTCTGCAAATAGTTAGGATTCTCAAAGTGGCAACCGCCCATTCCATAGCATTCTTTCTGATCGTTTGGTGGTGTTTTATCATACAGTTTGTGAGCAAATGTACCAAAATCAACCGCCGAAGTTGAAATATACATATATATATATATATATATATATATATATATATAATGTACACTATGGTAGATAGATATACAAATAAATCGAATATATATCGATATATATCAAAATAAATCGAAAAACAATAATTTATTAGTTTAATGTCTTATATTAAAAATAAAAAAATGCAGTATACAGTACAGTAAATTAGAAGTATATCTAATTGGATATTACAAAAAAAAATTTTAAAAATTGCTGCAAAAATTAGTTAAACTGTGAATATTTGTTTGTCTTTTTATGGAGTTGATACAAGTTTCAAATTATTAATTGTTGTATTGTTTAATTTATTTTAATTGTGGTATAAAATTGTTTCTTCATCTTGATCATTGGCGCAACAGCACTATGGTGCCCTGCAGAACCACAAGCGGCCCTAGAGCGGCTGTGGGCCAAGGCCGTTCTCCAGATTTTGACACAAGAGATGTTTTCATTTTTTACGGGGGTAGGATTATGAGACTTACGGCCAAAGCTCTGCCGTCACAGTGGAGCGACATACGATTAACCCTTGCCATTTTGCCAACCATTAGATATGCACAGAACCATTCGTTTGGGTAAAGATTACCAAGTGCTTGTGATTTAAAATAAATATGATTGATTGATTAAAACCACGGCTTAAAATATGACAATAACTTTTTACTTAATGGAAACGTCTACTACATAAAAGGAAGAGATAAATGATTCTGCACATCTCATTTGTTTGATAATGCAACATTCTATTCGAAAATCTTTGGGGAAAAAATTTTAAAAAACTTCTTCCATTTCACGATTTCAACATTCTTTATTTGATTGCTTTAAGTTCCACTGCAAAAAAAAAAGAATGAAATTCTAAAAATGAACACATACAAAAGACGGACCTACATTTCTTTACAATCGGTTACTCTTAATGTACAAAATGGAACAGACATTTCTCGGCTAAATGGGGTAAAATAAAAATAAAAAGTTCTTTAAATCGTTTTTCACAATAGCACAATCACTGCCATGCGGATCGTAGCTTGAAAATAAGAAAAGTTTAAAAACTAGTTTTTTTCTTAGTAAACAAAAAATAATAAGAATAAAAAAAAAAAAAGGAATTCGAGAAATTCCACAGGTAAAAAAAATGGAAGAAGAAGGTTATTAGGGTAAAATAACGCAAAAAAATGGAATAAACGGGAAATAAATTGCATGGCAGGAAGAAATATTGTATTCGAATTATCGTGGAAATGTCGTGTTTCGAATGCATTCGAAGAGGTTTTGCTTCAAATAGTTTCAAATAGCGGGTTCGAAAAGCAATTTTTTATTCCGTTCTATTGAAGCGGAAATGGATATGAGAACAAGCAAATGATGCCATTGTTTTTATGTGGAACTCTTTCCATCAAATAGTTTCGGAACAGACGATTTTTTTGCGCATGATTGAGAAAATTTATAGTTTAGATGTTGCTATAGTTAAAATGGTAAACACCGATGATTTTTAAAATAATTCTACGCGATGTAAATTACATATGTTTTTGAAAAGAATTTGTAAAGAAAATTATACAGTGTGCATTTTCTGTTTTAGTGACATAAATTCGTAGTTTTAGTACTTGGAATAAAATGATTTTTTCGAAAGTTGACATTTTGAAAGACAGAAATTGTAGTATGGAATAATTAAAAATTAGAATATTTCTTTATTGGTTTTTAACCTTCATATGTCATTAAATTATTGGGTGGAAAATGATATGTAATAATATTTCGATAAATTAAAAGTGTAATTACCTTGTTTTTTTTTTGTTTATCATTGGGATTGTCATTATTTATTTGATAAATAATTTCTGAATGCCAAATCAATCAATTATTTTACATAGAATCTTCTTTTTACATTTCTTCCTATATTTATTTCTGTTTGAATAGTAAAAATTATTTTTATTATATTTTCCTCTATATTTTGCAACTATATAACAACTATGCTCACTATATTTTCCACTTATATGCAAATTATTATTGCAATATTTTTTATAATTTGCAATAATAATTTTTTTTTCCTTTGCCTCATAAACTTTTTTTAAACTAACATTTTTTCAGCACAGGGTAGTAATTAAATTGTGTTGATAATTATAGTTGTTAAAAAATGAAAAAGTCCTAATTGCCAATAGTTTCAGTAAATATTAATCTATTTCAAGAAGCCATGGCTTTTATTTTACTTCTGCATTATGTGTTTTGCGCCACCAATATCGTCAAATTAGCAGTGATTTACAAAATGGGGAATATTATTTATAGACATTTCGAAATTGGCCCACATTTCATTTTGGCCGATTATGGAGCTATTGCGTCAATGTTTAAAAAGATTTGAGATTTTAGCCTAATAAAAAAATATTTAATATTATTTAAATAAATATAAATTAAATGAATATTTATAATTTGGTTTTTAATTTAATCCTAATCTTATGATAAGGATTTTAGAAATGGGATTTGTGTTGTATTAAATGAATTTGCATTTTTAATCAGATATTGTAAAGAAAAAAAAAAGGTTTTTCTTTCCAATTAAATCAAATGTTAGAATGTCAAATATAAATCAAATTGTCAATTTTTACGTTATGTAATTAAAGTTAAACCTTTCATAAAATATATTTATTATAAGAGTATTCATTTTTTGCACATATATATTTATTTCTTGAAATTAAATTACATCAAAATAGGAAAAACAATCAAGAATTATTATGAAAAATAAATACTTTAATAACAGGTGAATTTCATTTACAGATTTCTTCTGGTTATTTCTATAGACCTAATATTATTTAATTTTAAAAACCTTTACTTATACCTGCAGACTGCTTTATTGATTTTATTTCAAAATCCAAATATACAAAAGTTATTCAATAAAACTTGAACTCCAATTTAATGATCTTAAAACAATCCTTTAAACAATTTAATTTAATGGATGACATCATAAAGTCAATAATGCATGTTAACCAACAAACTTATCTAAAATGCATATATTTCCATAATTTTTACTGAATTACTTTTGGGACATCTTTTCACGCGCAACCAGCCAAACATTTATTTACAGAAAAGCGCACTTAAAATGATTAGATTCTTCTCAATTCTCCTTTTTCAGGCAATGATTTAAAACTGCCTCTTTTCCATAGCTCTAGAGTTACCAGTACAGACCAGTACCACATTCTCATTTTCGGCTTAGTACTCCTGCCCTGCAAAGAAAAGACTTTTGCACATTAAAATTTATGAGCTGCAGTTTGAGAGATGGTGCTTTTCCACTAACGAACCTACGGTGTGCCGTCTTTTGCGAATCCCTATTCCGGCAGACGATCTTTTCTGCTTCCCCCCTCCCTCTCCCCTTTTTTTGCTATAGAGATGAAGAAACTATTTGCGTTTTAATTTACAACTTTAATTACGGTTCACTCCCACCACTGGGAATGCCCTGCGAAGAAGGCCTTCAAGAATGGAGCCGCAATAATTTACTTAAAAATAAAAAGCAAAAGCACACCGAGGAATGAAATGCCGGTTGCCTAGCAACGGGTGGTCATTTATATTTGGGAAAGAATTGCTTACGTTTCGTGAAATTTGAATGTATGTTGCGAAAGCATAGCTGGAATTCTGTTTCTGTTGGATGCTCATTGCAAGGAAAGATAAAACATTTGGTTTCTATGAGTATAAAAATGGTATTTAAACATTTAATCTGTCTTTTTTGTTTCTTTAATGGAAATAGTGTAAGAATTTTCATAACATATTGAAATTTTTTTACTTATAAATAAAACAGGTTGCTTATTAAGAGATAATGCATGATTAGGAATGTACTCTTTGTTTCCAATTTAAAATTAAGAGGATCTAAAAAATTTGGAATGTGTTGCTGGCAGACAGTATTACGGAAAAAAATTCGTCCGTAAAGCTCACGAGTTATACATGAGAGCATTTTCCTTTAAAATTATGCACTTGATACGCTATTTATGACAAAGGAACAGAAACGAACCTATTCTTTGTATTTTTGAGTCATGTCAGAAGGCGGCTTCCTGTATGTGGTTTATACCATCATAAAATCTTCCAACAGTGTGCCTTGCGGAGAAGAAATCCTGGTTTCATGGCAAATAGGTTGTAGTGTAATCGACGGAGAGTTATCGCTGTGGGCCATAAATTTGGAAGCAATCTACAATTTCGGTTTGCGTACTGTCTCATTTCCGAAAATTTATTAAAGGCCCCACACAAAAAAAAAAAAGAAAATGTTCGTGTAGAGGTGGAAGATTCATTACGCAAAGATTACTGAAAGTCATTTATATTATAAATCCAGAAATCTCTGCTATCGATATTTTGCAACATGTGTGTTGCGTTTTGAAATCTTAAATGGAATTTAGATTTATTATCTTTTCATGAATTGGTTTTCTGAAGAATTGTAATGAAGTCACGGGAGTAGTGTTCCAAGGCTCCAAGTTTTCTGTTGTGTTTTTTTCATGCACGAAAATTCATCTATGAAGGAATCATTGATTAATCGTTGAATGATTTTAATTATCGATGAAGAATAATCTATGAATCGATTTTAATCTACTTATTAATTCATCGATTCAAAGACCCGCGGAATTGCTTTCCAGCGGGTCTTTTATAGGTAACTGTTTCGATTTCGACTGTGAGATAATCAGAACCATCTCCTCCAAACACCACTTCTACACCACATCACTGTGCCTAGAGTTGAGTTGTCCTGTCACAGTTTGGAAATGATGTGGGTTAGAAAAAAAAAAATATATACTACTAATTTTTCAATATATAACTCATATATGAAAGATTTGAAGTCGAAGTGAATTTCCCAGATGACGTCCATTTGTTTAAATCTATCATGGCAAATGTATATCACAGTGTAAAATTCCATCCGTGCTGAATCTACCCCATTCGTGGCACAATGGTAATATATTATATTTTTATATATTAAAAAGGATGTGTATTTAAAAATCTCAAATCTGTTCATTTTATTTCTATAAAATAATATTAAACACATTTGAACATTGTTCAAAAACTTCTACATGGCTTAAATATTAATATAGCATGTTGCAATAGATTAACATTCACCTCATTTGCATTTCCCATCTGTGCAATTTCCTTCACTTAAAATCACTTGTCAAATCTTTTATTCCGCATCCATTCTTCTGGGGGACATCCACAATTATTTTATGAGCGCCACATCATCAACAATCCGCCCTGCAACATTTTTTCAAAAGACCTCCCACCAGAAGGAAAGTTGCAAATGCCTGTCATGTCGCGCTCAACAGAAAACACTTTACGTGACCGTACTATCGCAGCTCGTTTCCATTCTTGACTCACAAAGCCCAGGCGAAAACCACAGCTAACACCCCAAACTATGTGGGCAGAAAAAGGGGGGGGGGAAGGGCCTTTTCAGTGGATGCCGCAAGCACTGTTCCCCTGGGCACGGCAATTCCGGAGGAGAGATGCGCCCGGATTGCTTCAGAAGGAGGGCGGATTGTTGCTGGAAGTGGTTTGGATCAAAGATGGGAATGCCCTTCTTTCTGTGCAAGCCTCTCCCCCAAGAAGATCGTCTGCCGCTTTTTATTATTTCTGCAAATAGTTAAGATTCCCAAAGTGGCAACGCCCATTCAATCACATTCTATTCTGATCTTTTGCCGTTATTATCATACAGTTTGTTAAACGAATGTTCCCAACTCAACCTCCGAAGGTGAATATATATACATATATGTACAATATGCCCGATAGATATACTATAGATGAAAATAAATCGAAAAAAATAATTTATTACTTTATTGTGTTCTATTAAAAATAATACAAATGTAGTATGCAGTACAGTAAATTACACAGTACAGACTATTGCATATTAAAAAAAAATTTTTTTAATTGTTGCGAAAATTGGTTAAACTGTGAATATTTGTTTGCCTTTTTAAGGCGTGACAGGTTTCGAATTATTAATTGTTATATTGTTTAATTTATTTTAATTGTTGCATAAAATGCTTTCTTCATCTTCATCATTGGCGCAACAGCCCAATGGTGGGTCAGCGGCCTAATGGCCAGTTGGTTAGAGAACTGGCCATTGGAACCACATGCTTCAGGTTCGATTCCTGGCAATGGGATGGATGTTTTTGATTGATTCAAAATCCACTTTAAACTGTAAGTACGCTTCAAACCAAGCTACGGTGGGCTAAGGCCGTCCGCTAGATTTTGAGGCAGGAGATGTTTTCATTTTACGGGGTAGGGTATGCCCAACGCTCTGCACTCATATTGATAGGATCATTGCCATTTTGCCAGCCATTAAATACACAGAATCATTCGATTGGGTAAAAGGTTACCCAAGTGCTTGTGAGTTAAAAATAAATTTGATTGATTAAAACCATGGCTTAAAATAAGAGAATGAATTTTTACTTGATGGAAACGTCTTCTACATAAAATGAAAAGACAAACGATTCAGTAGATCTCAATTGTTTGAGAATGCAAAATTATATTCGAAATTCTTGGTTGGAAAAACTTTTTAAAATATTTCTTCCATTTCAGAATTTTAACATTCTTTTTACTTGATTGCTTCAAGTTCCACTGCAAAAAAAAATAATAATAATAATAACAATAATAATAATAAAGAAAGAATAAAATCGTTAAAATCAACACATACAAAAGACGGACCTACATTTCTTTACAATCGGTTTCTCTTAATGTACAAAATGGCCAGACATTTCTCTTCTAAACGGGGTAAAATAAAAATTTTAAAAAATGTTCTTTAAATCGTTTTTCGCAATAGTACAATCACTGCCATGCGGATCGTAACTTGAAAATAAGAAAAGTTTAAAACTAGTTTCTTTCTTAGTAAACTAAAAGAATATAAAAATAAGAATTCGAGAAATTCCACAGGTAAAAAAAATGAAAGAAGGTTATTATAGTAAAATAACGCAAAATAATGGAATGATCGGGAAATAAATGACATGGCAGGAAGAACTGTTTTATTCGAATTATCGTGGAAATGTCGGGTTTCGAATGCATTCGATAAGGTTTTGCTTCAAATAGTTTCAAATATCGTATTTCGAAAAGCAATTTTTTATTCCGTGCTATTGAAGCGGAAATGGATATGAGAACAAGCAAGTGATGCCACTGTTTTTATGTGGAACTCTTTCCATCAAATAGTTTCGAGCAGACGATTCTTTTGCGCATGATTGAGAAGAAAATTCATTGTTTAGACGATGCTGTAGTTAAAATAGTAAGCACCGACGATTTTTTAAAGTAATGCTATGAAATTTAAATTATGTATATATATCATATTTTTGAAAAGAATTTGTGAAGTAAATTTAAAACTGTAAATGCACTTCTGTGTGCATTTATAGTTTTATTGATATAAATTCGTAGTTTCAATAGTTGAAAAATGTTTTTGTTTGAAACTTACCATTTTGAAAGACTGGGGTTATAGACGGAATAATTATAAATTAGAATATTTTTTTGTGGATGTTAATTTTTATGTCATTAAATTACTAGGTGGAAAATAATAAGTAATAATACTTCGAAAATTAAAAAAGAAATTAATTTGCTTTTTATATTTGTCATTCTGATTGTCATTATTTATTCCATAAATAATTTCTGCACGGCTACTCATTCTATTATTTTATTATTTAAGTATTAACATATCAAATATAAATCAATTTGTCAATTTTTTTTGTTATGTAATTAAATTAAACCTTTAAAAAATATAATATAATTAATATTAGAGTATTAATTTATTTCATATAAGTAAATGTTGGTTGAAATTTAATTACAGAAACATTTGAAAAGTCATAGCGAATTATTATTAGAAATCTATTATTTTAATAGCAGAACTTTTTTTAAAGAATTATAGAATTGTATTTAATAAATTTAAAAAAAAACTTATTTAATCAAGCAGACTGCTTTGAAGACTTTATTTCACAATCTAAATGTACAAAAAGTTATTCAATAAAATTTTAACTCAAATTTAATGTCTAACAAACAATCATCTAAACAATTTAATTTAATGGCTGGCATCAGGAAGCCAATAATGCATGTTCATCTACAAGCTTATCTAAATGAAAAATTTCAATAATTTTCACTGAATTTCTTCTTTGAGACATCTTTTCACGCGCTCCTAGCCCAAAACATCTATTTACAGAAAAGTGTACTTAAAATGATTAAACTCACAATTATCCTTTTTTCAAGGCAATGATTTAAAACTGCCTCTATTTCCATATCTCTAGAGTTACCAGTACAGACCAGTACCACATTCTCATTTTCGATTTAGTACTGCTGCCCTGCAAAGAAAAGACTTTTGCACATTAAAATTTATGAGTTGCAGCGTTTGAGAGAGGGTGCTTTTCCACTAACGAACCTCACGGTGCACCGTCTTTTGCGAATCCCTTCTTCAGCAGAAGATCATTTCTGCATCCACCCCTCCCTCCCTCCCACTTTTTTGCCCCAGAGATGAAGAAACTATTTGCGTTTAATTCACAACTTTAATTACGGTTCACTCCCACTAACGGGGTTGCTCTTCGAAGGAGGCAACAAGAAAAGGAAGCCGCAATGATTTACTTGAATACAGATAGGTAAGCACACTGAGAAATGAAATGCCGGTTGCCTAGCAACGGGTGGTCATTTATATTTGGGAAAGAATTGTTTATGTTTCATGAAATTTGAATTTATGTTGTGAAAGCTTTGCTGGAATTGAAAGCATGTCTTTCTGTTGGATGGTTCTGTTGGTTTCTATAAGTATAACAAAGGTATTTAAAAATTTAATCTTTTTTTTTTTTTTTTTGTGTGTTTCTTTAATGGAACTAATGTAAGAATTTTCATAACATAATATTTTCTTCTTATAAATAAAACAGGTTGCTTATTAAGAGATAATATATGATTAGGATGTCTCTCTTTTTTTCCAAAAGTGCTTGTTTTGAAATTAAATTAAAAATTATGTCATATAATGTTTTTGGTATTTATTTGTACTGTGGTTTCAATTGTTTCAATGCAATGCTTGCTTTATAATTAATTATTGAATCTTGAAATCTTTTAAATTTAATTAACAACATTGAATATGTAATATGAATATATTTTAAGTGAGTTATTAAAATGTGCATTTTAAACTGCACAATTCCCAAAATTATTCCTATATTTTGAATAATTCCCATGTTTTTCAAAATATTTCATATATTGATAAATTTCATCAGGGCTTAATAAACTAAATATCTTTTAAGTTGATAAAGAAAAAAATATATTTTAAATAGGGTATATATTTATATTATACCCAAATATGGCAATATATTTTTAAAATTAAATGGATTTTAAAAAATTAGGAATGAATTGATACAACACACAATATGTGAAAAACATTTTCTGTTTTCAAATGTTCATTTGATACGCTATTCATGACAAAGGAGCTTATTCTTTATATTTTTAAGTCATATCAGAAGGCGGCTTCCTGCATGCGGTTTATAACAAACAAATTTTACACCATCATAAAATCTTCAAACAGCCTGCCTTGCGGAGAAGAAATTCTGGTTTCACGGCAAATAGGCTGTCATGTAACCCACGAAGAGTTATCGTTGTGGGCCATAAATTTGGAGCGCTCTACAATCTCGGTTTGCGGTTCTGCCTCATATTCCGAAAATTTATTGAAGACACCATAAAAAAAAAAAAAATGTTCATGTAGAGGTAGAAGATTCATTGCACAAACATAATTGAAAGTAATTTATACCGTAAATCTAGAAAGTTCAGATGATCGATTCGGCAACACATGTATTGCGTTTTGAAATGTTAACTGGGATTGAAATGTGTTATCCTATTATGAATTGGTTTTCTGCAGATTGTAATGAAGTCATCAGAATAGTGTTCTAAAGTTCCGACTTTTCATTTTCTGTTGAACTTCATTAGACAAACAGAAAAAGAAAACTTGTACCGTTAAATCATCTTCGTTAGACCGTTGTGTTTCTTTCATCGATGAGCCAAAAATCCATTGATGGACTCATCCATTAATCGATGAATAATAATGGAAAACAATATAATGAAAGAGTATATTATCATTAATAATATAATAATATGGATAATGGAATGAATAATAATCAATGAATCGATTTTACTTAATGAATCGCTTATGATCGACTCAATCCAAATATATACTTATAAACCACTCAAGAATCGTGAGAGAATCATAATCTGGCTTGCAACATTTTTAAGGACGACCCCAACAACACAAATGCCCGTCATGTCGCGTGCAACAGAACACTTATGTGACCTCACTATCGCAGTTCGTCTCCATTCGCGACTCACAAAAGCCCCGCCGAACACCACCCAACACCCCAAACTATGTGGGCATCAAAAGGGGGGGACCTTTGACTGGATACCGCCGCACTGTTTCCTGGGGCATGGCAATTCCATGGCAATTTCCATGTGCCCAGATTGCTTCAGTGGCTGGGAGGATTGTTGGTGAAAGGGATTTGGATCAAAAATGGGTGATGCCCTTTCTTCTGCGCACGCCTCTACTCCACGACGGTCGTCTGTCGCTTTTATTATTTCTGCAAATATTTAGGATTCCCAAAGTGGCAACCGCCCATTAAATGACATTCTATTCTGATCGTCCGGCTTTGTCATCACACAGTTTGTGGAACGAATGTACCCAAATCAACGTGCTAAGGTACAAATAAAACAAAAAGTATTTACACTATGTTCGACAGTTATATATCCAAATAAATAGCAAACATATAATTTATTAATTTAATTTGTTCTAGAAAATATTTAGTAAAATACAAATTATATATTGGTATTTAAAAAATGAAAATATTGCTACGAAAATCTTTTGTTAAATTGTGAATATTTGCTGGTCTATTTGGGGGTTACTACAGGTTTCAAGATAAGTAACTGCTGTATTGTTTCATTTATTTTAATTGTTGCAAAAAATTCTTTCTTCATATTCATCTTCTTTGATGAAACAGCCCCATGGTGGCCCAAGTCTCACTGCCTACTAGCGGATTTCGAGTTGTTGTTATTTTTAGGGAGTAGGGATGTCAGACCTTTGCGCAACGCTCTACAGTCATATTAGATCATAGAAACTGAATGGCCGAGTTGCTCTGGCTGCTCAGTGCTGGAGATTTCGGGTTCGAGTGACAGCGATGCTATGGATGTTTGTAGTCTCGGACCTGTTTATCTCCTATTTTGGAAAGTCAATGATTTGTGCGTCTTTTGGTCTTCATGAATTCAACTTATACTGTAATCTGAGTTTTGAAAGTAAATTGTGTTTTCCTCTTTTTAAAAAACCATTATACTAGAATCGACGAGAACATATTTTCTAACTCTCAGCATAAAAAAAAAAATAATTACCAGTATATCTAACAATAGTGAACCACAATCGTAGTAATCTTTATGCTTGGCATATGCAAGTTTGAAATTAAATTTTATGTAACTTCTTATACCCATCGTACACAACGAAAGTATCTCTACAAAATACACTGAAGTGACAAAAGTCATGGGATACCTCTTAATATCGTGTCGACCCTCCTTCCGCCCGGCGAAGTACAGCAACTCGACGTGGCATGGATTCAACAAGTCGTTGGAAGTCTTCTGCAGGAATATTGAGCCATGCTGTCTCGATAGACGTCCATAATTGTGAAAGCATTGATGGTGCAGGATTTTGGGCACGAACAGACATCTCGATGATGTCCCATAAATGCTGGATGGGATTCATGTCGGGCGATCTAGGTGGCCAGATCATTCGTTGGAATTGTCCAGAACGTTCTTCAAACCAATCGCGAACAGTTGTGGCCCGGTGACATGGCGCATTGTCATCCATAAAAATCCCATCGTTGTTTGGGTACATGAAGTCCATGAATGGCTGCAAGTGATCTCCAAGTAGCTGAACATAAGCATTTCCAGTCAATGTTCGGTCCAGTCGCACCAGAGGACCAAGTCCATGCCATGAAAAAACAGTCCACACCATTACGGAGCCACCACCAGCTTGAACAGTGCCTTGCTGACAGTTTGGGTTCATGGCTTCGTGGGGTCTGCGCCACACTCGAGCCCTACCATCAGCACTTACCAACTGAAATCGTGACTCATCGGACCAGGCCATGGTTTTCCATTCATCTAGGGACCAACCGATATGCTCACGTGCCAGCGAGAGTCGCTGCAAGCGATGTCGTTCTGTCAGTAAAGGCACTCGAGTCGGCCTTCTGCTGGAATAGCCCAAGAAAGCCAAATTTTTCCGCACAGTTCTAACAGACAAGTCCCTTGTACGTCCACATTGATTTCTGCGGTTATTTGACGCAGTGTTGCTTGTCTGTTGAATTTACGACGCTTTGCAGACGTCGCCGGTCTCGGTCGTTAAGTGCAGGCGGTCGACCACTGCGCTGTCCATGGTGGGATGTTATGCCTGAAATGTCATACTCTCGGCACACTCTTGACACAGTGGATCTGGGAATGTTGAATTCCCTAACGATTTCCGAAATGGCATGACCCATGCGTCTAGCTCTAACTAACATTTCGCGTTCAAAGTCTGTTAATTCCCGTCGTGCGGTCATCACCACGTCAAAACCTCTTCACATGAATAACTTGAACAGAAATTGAAAGCTCTGCGAAAGCACTGCGCATTTATACCTGTTCTACGCGATGCTACTGCCATCTGAAAATTTGCATATTGCTATCCTATGACTTTTGTCACTTCAGTGTATTATAAATGTAATTGAACTAAGATATTTATTTACAACTGGATGATGATGAAGACTATATTTATTATAAGTAGAAGAAGAATGACATGACTTCTTGATATTGTTTACAAATGCTTTTTACATTTGACTGAAAATAATACAAATACTCGTACGTAAATTCATTGATTTTTCCTTTCGAAATTTTTTAAAATATTTTTATGGTAATAAATATAAAGAAAAGTAAGACATAACTGGAAAAATTCAAATTATCTTGTCATGTTTTGATTTCTTTTCACTTTAAAAAAAATAAGATAATTTTTTTTATAATGGGTGAAATCTCTCAATAATCATGTCATATTCTTTTATATTGCTCAACGAAAATAAATTAAAGATACAATTTTTTTATTGTAAGATTATTTTCAAAGTTCTAATACTTACGAAATAACTTTCTTATTAAAGCTCCAATGTTTTCAATGTAGAAATGTCCAGATTGTTTTTTTTAATATAAATTCTTTTGGAAGCAATTTTAGTAAGGGAAAACTTACGTCAACTCAAGAATTAGAATTTCCCATGTAGGCATTAAATCCAGCTATAACTTTCTACTTTAGTATGAAATGAAGCAAACATTTCCTTTTTTTTTTTTTTTTTCCTTACTTCTGAATGTTATTTATAAGAATCTGTAACTAGAAAAGAAAATTTGCATTTTCATTAAACACCAAAAAAAAAAAAAAAAAAAGTCAGATTCTATCTTGTCTGAATTGAAAAAAAGAACGAAATTAGGTCCGCCATTGTGATATCTTTGAATTTCAGTAGTGTTGCCATATATAGAAGTAAAACTCTGAAAACATCAGCATTAAATTAGTCTCATTAGACAAAAGAAATACAATTTTTGTCAGACTTTCTTCGTAATTTGAAGAAACTTTGCCTCCAAAATATTGTTCAACTCGACATGTTTAGGAAAGTCAGAGCTTCAGGATTTTTTTAAGTTAAGTAAAGTTTAATTTGCATCCACGTTGGAAGGACAAAAAAAAATATTTGTTAAGTTAAGTGTTTTTGCTTTGTTTTCAGACATTCTATTTTAGGAAAAATGTTCATAGAAGGAAATACAGAAAAAAGTAATGCTTAATTAAATTCTTTAGGCTTTCATTTATTTTTCCTAGTCTAGGTCCCGGACACAGTGCAATTTATTGAGAAAATGGATATCTTTAAGATGGGTTTCAATCAAAGTTTTACAAATCTTTATTGCACTTTTTTATTGGGATGAAAATTAGATGTTTTTTTTACTTCTTTGAAGTAGGACAAATAGAAAATAAAATAAACTATTTTATGTACAATATTTATGTATAAAATCGGATAATTCTGACTCCTGCTTCATAAATATAAATAACTTACTAGTTATAATATGTAACTAACTATATAACTAATGAGCTTATGTTTAAAGAGCTTAAGATTTATTCAATGAAAAAAATTAGAAAAATTCTTTCTGATGGGCGAAAATAATCTCAATCTTGCCATTAAATATAATTTACCGTTTACTTAATAGAATGGCAGTTATCTGGACTTAAATTCTGGAAATTCATTTTATAGCTTCACCGTAACATACTGTACCTTACCAATGTTGAGTACAACGTTGTAAAAACTTTTGGAAAATATTTGTTCCCAAATTAAATTGTTTAGTTCAGAATATTTAATTTCACTTCAATTTATTTCATCCTGAATTTCTTAGGGTTTTTTGTTATTTAGGAAAGTAGGGAAAAAAAAAAAAAAAGCTGATCAAAGAAAATTGATGCAAGGAATAATCATTTTTTAGCATTTCAGAATAATTACAAAAAAAAAAAAAAAAAAAAAAAAGACCGAGAAATGTAATCTCCAAGTTCTTCTAGGAGACACTGCAACTTGCAGTGTGGAATTAGGATACTGTATCACTTCTTTTCTGTCCATCGGTGAAAGCTGTTATTTTTCTGTAAGAGCAAGGTCGAGAAAAAGATAAGCAAAGGCCGTTAAGGTAAAAGCAACAAGACGAAAGCTGCTTTTTTTTTCCTGCAAATATATATTTAAATGTCTTAGTCATTGTCCGCAAACTTCAACGATTATTGTTGGATGGTCGTCTAACAGTTTATAATAAAGAATTCCTTTCATATTACACTTTATTAAGTTAAACATATTCTTCTTGATGATCAATACGTTTTTTTATACGCCTGAACCAGTTTCCACAGAACTTTTTCCATTCCACTTCTCATGTCGAAAATCGATGAACACATAGTTTATTCTTCTCTTCCAAGGAAAAAAAAAAAGGAATCATAGGGTGTCAAATCATTGCTGTGCGGAGGATAATTTGTAACCATCAATTAGATATTTTGAATGGCCAAGCATTAAGTTATTATCGTCAATGTGTGAGAGCTCGAAATGTCACGATAAAAATTAATGCTACGTTGCCGATGGTTTTCCAATATTTTTTTCAAAATACGTCTGCCAAATAAATGTTGATGTACCATTTAAAATAGATCTTTCAACAAGTATCTAGTTTTAGTTTGAGTTAATGTAGCCCCATGAGCATATAATCTCCAAAAACAAGCAACCGTTTAATTCATACAGCTTTTTGTGTGTTTGACTTTGGTTGAGTTTGCTCCACTTACAACAGATTATATTGTGTACCACTTAATCATAGCTTAAATCGAACATTAATCACCAGTGCAAACATTGTACACACCTATTGACGTTTAAAGATTGCATTTTTTAAGCATTTCTTTGCACCAATCGACAGAGGCCTACTTTGAACTATTGTCAAATTATGCAGAAACCCAAACAACAAAAAAAAAAAAATTCCCATCTAAATATTCATACAAAAGGGCACTAAATATTCATATTCTAGTGCCAAGTGGCTAGCACTCTGGTGGTCGGTACCACAGGAATCATTCGTTTGGGTAACAGTTACCCAAGTGCTTGTGAGTTAAAATAACTTTGACTAATTGAATAAAACCATGGCTTAAAATATCACAATGAATATTTACTTGATGGAAGTGTCTTCTACATGAAATGAAAAGACAAATGATTCTGTACATCTCATCTGTTTGAGAATGCAACATATATTCGAAATTCTTGGGGGAATAAGTCTTAAAACACTTCTTCCATTTCAGAATTTCTACATTCCTTTACTTGATTGCTTCATGTTCCACTACAAAATATGAAAAAAAATAAATAAAGAATAAAATCGTTAAAATGAACACATACAAACGACGGACCTACATTTCTTTACAATCGGTTACTCTTAATGTACAAAATGGTCCAGACATTTCTCTTCTAAACGGGGTAAAATAAAAAAATAAAAAGTTCTTTAAATCGTTTTCACAATAGCACAATCACTGTCATGCGGACCGTAACTTGAAAATAAGAAAAATTTAAAACTAGTTTCTTTCTTAGTAAACGAAAAGTAAAAAAAAAAAAAAAAGGAATTCGGGAAATTCCACAGGTAAAAAAAAAAAAAAAGGGGGAATAAAAGATTATTACAGTAAAATAACGCAAAAAATGGAATAACCGGGAAATAAATTGCATGGCAGGAAGAAATGTTTTATTCGAATTATCGTGGAAATGTCGTGTTTCGAATGCATTCGAAGAGGTTTTGTTTAAAATAGTTTCAAATATCGTGGTTCGAAAAGCAATTTTTTATTCCGTTCTATTGAAGCGGAATTAGATATGAGAACAAGCAAGTGATGCCATTGTTTTTATGTAGAACTCTTTCCATCCAATAATTTCGAAGCAGACGATTTTTTTTTTAAGCATGATTGAGAAGAAAATTTATAGTGTAGACGTTGCTATAGTTAAAATAGTAAGCACCGATAGTTTTTAATGATTTAAATTACATATATTTTTGAAAAGAATCTGTAAAGTAAATTACACAGTGTGCATTTTTGGTTTCAGTGACTGAAATTAATAGTTTTAATACGTGAAAAAAAAAAAATGTTTATGTTTGAAATTTGACATTTTGAAAGACAGAAGTTATAGCATGGAATAATTAAAAATTAGAATATTTCTTTATTGCTATTAATTTTTTAGAATTATGTCATTTAATCACTGGGTGGAAAATGATAAGTAATAATTTTTCGAAATTTAAAAAAAAATGGAATTATCTTGTACTTAATTTATCATTATCATTGTCATTATTTATTCGATAAGTAACGTATGAATGACAACTTATTTAATTATTTGAAATAGAATCTTTTGTATTAATTTTTTTGTATTATTTTCCTTATTCAATAGTTAAAAGTATTTCTTTATTATAACTTCTTCATTTTCTTTTCATATTTCCCATCTTTTAGTTATAATTTATGTTTCATTTCAATTTTTTTTTTTTGCTTTGCCTCATAAGCATTTTGTAAAACTTATGAGGCTTTTGTTTTTTCTATTTTGGAATTGGAATGCTTTCATATAATTCTTAAAAAGAAAAAGAAAAAATGATAAAAAAAATACATACATCATATTTTTATACATCCAGTCAATATGCAGTAATATGTTTAATTAAAAAATGATTAAATTTCTGTTTAAATTTGATTTACGATTCTTTAATTTATTTACTATTTCAAATTCTGTGACTGAAACCATGTTTATCTATCGTTCTAGATTGATATTTTCAGTTTATAAATAAAAATAATTGAATTTCATAGTAGTTTTCGAATGAGTTGTCTTTTAATTTTAAAAAATTAATTAATATTTAAAACGACTATATAATTTAATTCAAAATCATTAAATAAATATAAATATAAAATTAATACATATTTAATGAAAATTAATTAAAAACGTATTAAAATGAATAATTGAATCTAAATTTTAGTTTAAAATGGATGTTTAATTTTATCGAGTAATATGATAAGGATTTTTTTGCAATGGGGTTTTTGTATTTTATATTAAATATATAAACATATTTTATTGGATATTGTAAAGGTAAGAAAAAAAGAATTTAATCTATTAATTAAAGTATTATCAAATTAAATATAAATCAAATTGTCATTTCGTTAATTTTTATGTTATGTAATTAAATTTAAACTTTTGAAAAAGTCTATTTATTATTAGCTTATTATTCTATTGAGCATAAAAATATTTTTCGTCAAATTTAATTACAGCAAAATATAAAAAACCGTAGTGAACTATTATGAGAAATCGATACTTAAAATTGCAAGTTAACTTTTTTTTTTTCAGAATTATTTAGTTGTATTTATGGATCTAATTTTAATAAATTTTATAATTTTATAATTTTAATAATTTTATAAAACTTACTTATTCATGCTTTCTGCTTTATTGACTTTATTTCAAAATCCAAATATACAAAAAGTATTCAATAAAACTTGAACTCAAATTTAATGTAAAAAAAAAACAAAACAATCATCTAAACAATTTAATTTAATGAATGAAATCATAAATAATGCCAATAACGCATGTTCATCTGCAAACTTATCTAAAATGCATGCATTTCCATAATTTTCACTGAATTTCTTATTTGATATATCTTTTCACGCGCTCACAACACAAAACATTCATTTACAGAAAAGTGTACTTAAAAATTATTACATTCACAATTCTCCTCTTTCAGGGCAATGATTTAAAACTGCATCTTTTCCATCGCTCCAGAGTTACCAGTACAGACCAGTACCACATTCTCATTTTCGGCTTAGTACTTCTGCCCTGCAAAGAAGAGACTTGCACATTAAAATGTATGAGTTGCAGCGTTTGTGAGAGGGTGCTTTTCCACTAACGAACCCTACGTTGTGCCGTCTTTTGCGAATCCCTTTTACAGCAGACGATTCATTTCCGCGTTCCCCCCTCCCCTCCCTTTTTGCCACAGAGATGAAGAAACTATTTGCCTTTAATTTACAAGTTTAATTACGGTTCACTCCCACCACCGAAGGGTGCTCTTCGAAGGAGGCCGCAAGAAAAGGAATAATTTACTCGAATACAGAAAGGAAAGCTCACTGAGGAATGACATGCCGGTTGCCTAGCAACGGGTGGTAATTTATATTTGGGAAAGAATTGCTGACGTTTCATGAAATTTGAATGTATGCTGTGATAGCTTAGCTGGAATAGAAAGCATGTCTTTCTGCTGGATGCTCATTGCAAGGAAAGATGAGACGTTGGTTTCTATAAGCATAAAAATGATATTTAAACATTTAATCTATTTTTGTTGTTTTTCATTGGAAATAACGTAAGAGTTTTAATAACATGTTATTTCCTTCTAATAAATTATTCGGGTTACTTATTAAGAGATAATGTATGATTAGTAACATCTCTTTTTTTCCTGAAAAAAAAAAATTATTTGTTTTGAAAAAGGGGGAAATTTCATTTAAACATTGTACAGACACCCTTCTCCTCTCTCTGAAACACGGTAAAATATCTTAAAGATGAATTTTTCCCTCGGCGATCACGCCACATATATGGTAATAGCCATTTTCTTTCGCAGTAATGTGGTTTAGGCCGCTTCAAATCGTAAAATGATTCTTGAAAAAAAAAATTGTCATGTTTGATTGTTAGGCAGTATATAGGGGGTTCGAATCTATATCTTCATGTATGCTGGTTGAAAAGAGTTATAGATATATTCACAATTTGACCTGGTAGGTGGCGCTGCAATCGCTTTCTTCTGTGCGTGTGCTTATCACTAAACTCCTCCTAAACGGCTTGACCGGTTTTGATCTACTTTTCTGTGCGCGTTGGACAAAACATGGAGAATGTTTTTATGCTATCGCATTTGTTGTAAGTGGCTACCAGAGGGTACTGCACTCTAACCACTTTTATACCGTTCAGCCCATCACTATGGAAATTGGAAATAATTTCAATTTGAGTATGGAGAATACGTTCGCGCCATTCACTTTATTGTTACTAACCACCATACGGTACTGCAGCATTTAATCTCATATGCCGTTCACACGATATCTATGAAAATGAATATGGCATTATACACTGGTGTCCAAAAGTTAAGCATAATTGATAATTATGTGAATAAAGAAGGAACTGTAAATCAGAATGGCGGGAAACGTGATATGCGAGTGTAAAATGGTTATTAAATAAGAAACCAAACCAAAAGAATGATAATAATTAATTTTATTATTCAAAGTAGCAGTTTGAAAGAAAACTGAGCATAGCAAGGGTTCACACTTTTTAAAGAAAACCTTAAATAAAATACTGATGCTGCAGTTTAATAAGGCGTGTTATCACCTCTGACAACCAGGCACGCTGCACAGCCATTTACCATTCTTGTTATGAGAGGATGAATGAGTTGTGGGCTCAAACGGTTCCAAGCTTCTTGGAGAGCTCTCTTCAGTTCTGTAACGGAGCTTGGTGGGTGCGAAAGGGCTGCAATTTGTCTCCCGAGCATATCCCATACATGCTCGATAGGATTTAAATCAGGGAGTTCGCAGGCCACGACATGCGCTGGATGTTTTCCGTTTCAAGGAAGTCATCAACCAGCACCGATCGGTGACATGGCGCATTATCATCCATGAATATGAAGTCAGGACCGACAGCACCTCGAAACAAGCGAACATAAGGCTCAAGAACTTCGTCTCTGTATCTTTGACCACTCACAGACCCCGTGTCAAAGAAATGGAGGTCTGTGCGGCCGTCCATCATGATGCCTGCCCATACCATTACTCCCCTTGATGGAAAATGACGTCTTTCCGTTATATTTCTTGGTTCAAAACGTGTTCCACGTTCTCTCCATATCGTTACCCGACGAGAATCACTACTCAGAATAAACCGGGACTCGTCACTGAACATCACATTGGCCCACTCTCCCACACTCCAATGTTGATGTTTCAAACTCCAGTTCAAACGAGCGCGTTTAAGCCCAGACGTGAGGTGAAAGCAAACTGCTGGTCTTCTGGCATACAGGCCAGCATGATTGAGTCTGATGTAAACAGTTTGTCCTGAAATTCGTATTCCTGTGGTGACTGTGAGCGTCGAACTCAGTGCTCTGGCAGTACTGCCCCTCTGACTTCGCGCACTTATTACCAGATATCGGTCTTGGCTAGGGTTGTGACTCTTGATCGACCTGATACTGGTTTCATTCCCACCGAGGAGAGAGGCGCTTAAGCTTGAAGCATTGACCAATCACTAGCCACATCACGATCGCCTCAAACCGGTTTGAAATCCACCGCTTCCAGTTGACCCACTTTCA
This sequence comes from Caerostris extrusa, assembly GCA_021605095.1. Classification (NCBI taxonomy): domain Eukaryota; kingdom Metazoa; phylum Arthropoda; class Arachnida; order Araneae; family Araneidae; genus Caerostris; species Caerostris extrusa. The sequence goes on from BPLR01001067.1 coordinate 60,747, forward strand.
ACTCGAAGCGGGACTTCACTGAGGTGTCGAGAAAACCGATTTTGATGAAATTTTGTGTTTAACAAAACATGGAAACTTTTATATGCTATCTTCTTTGTTGTAGGACGCCACCAGAAAATCTCGTCTGCTAGTCTATCTTTTTACCGTTCAATATGTATTGGAGTATGGAAAGTAGTTTCGTTCTATCCACTCTATTGTTACTTGCCATCAGAGGAAGCTGCAGCATTTCATCTTATAGGCAGTAAACACGATATCCATGAAAATGGGTATGCAGCTATATTGGAACATGGAGATTATATTCGAGATGTATAATTTTCTACAATGTATTTTTTTGGCAGGAAAATGTATGGCAGTTAATGCTAGTAAAATATATATATATGCACTATCTGGAAGAAAGTGACGGGACACCCCTCGAAAAGTAGAAAAGTCGACAATACAGCTGACACGTGCGCAATAATAAGTATCACGTGTCAGCCATATCCTATAAATACTCTGTGGAGTCGACTAGAGTTGTTTTTTGTCAAGATGCCGCCACGGGAAGAGTTGTCTGAGTTCGAGAAAGGTGTTTTGGGTGGATTGCATCTTGCCAAGGTGTCAATTAGAAAATATCCCGTCTCCGCAACTGCTCAAAATCAACTGTAGCACGTGTGTGTGTCGCTACAAGACTGAGGGACACTGTCAGAACAAAAACCGAAGTGGACGACCTACAGTTCTCACCAGCAGGGACCGGTGGGTGTTCGGCAGGGAGATTCGAAGTAACCGTCAAACATCCATGGATAACATCGCTAATGAGTTTAGACAAGCCACAGGTGACGCCGTTTCGACCAAGACTCTTCGTATCTAGGCCCATAAGTTAGGTTACACTGGACGTTCGGCGCGCCATAAGCCTTTGATTACGAAAACTAACAAGAAAGCGCGCCTTCGATGGGCCAAAGACCACCGTACTTGGACACTGGATGACTGGAAACGCGTCCTTTGGAGTGACGAGTCCCGATTTACCCTTTTCCGTTCCGATGAACGTGTTTGGGTATGGCGCTTACCAGGAGAACGCCTTTTGTCCGAGTGTTTGGTGGAGGAGGATTGATGGTATGGGCCTGTTTCTCCTGGTATGGGGCTGTCCCACTGGTGAAGGTTGATGGTGCGATGAATGCCGATAGATACTGTGATATTCTCGACAATCATGTCCTTCCTACCTTATGGGCGGCGCAGAGCCCTGATCTTAAACCAATTGAACATCTCTGGGACGAATTGGACCGTCGGTTGAGGGCCTGCACCCCACTCCCCCAAAAGCAAGCCTGAACTATGGAACTTCCTGTTAAACATTTGGAAGGAAATTCATCTTGCCACTATGGCTAATTTAGTGGAAAGCATGCCCAAAAGGGTTGCAGCTGTGATCGCAGCCAAAGGATGCCCTACCTCCTATTAATTTTAGGGTTTATGTCGTTATAGTGTCGTGTCTCGTCACTTTCTTCCACATAGTGTATATATATATATATATATACACTATGTATACGATATATATATATATATATATATATATATATATTAAACAACACAAGTATTGAAAAGCCTCAAAAACTGTTCATTTTATTTCTATAAAATAATATTAAACACATTTGAGCCTTTCTTATAACAAATTTAAGGCTTAAAAATTGATATAGTACGTTACAGTATAGTAACATTCAGCTCATTTGCATTTCCATCTGTGCCATTTCCTTCACTTAAAATTACTTGTCACAAATTTTATCCCTCAGGCATACTTCTTTAAGAGCATCCACAATTATTTCGTATGCGTGGCGCATCATCAACAACCCAACCTACAACATTTTTCAAAGGGTCAGACGGGCCCAACACCGTTGCAAATGCCTGTCAGGTCGTGTTGCAACAGAAAACACTTTACGTGACCGCACTATGGCATCTAGTTTCCATTCGCGTCTCACAAAGCCCCGGCGAACATCACCCAACATCCCAAACTATGTGGGCATAAAAAGGGGCTCTTTCAGTGGATGCCGCAAGCACTGTTCCCCGGGGCACGGCCATTCCGGAGGAGAGATGTGCCCGGATTGCTTCAGTAGGCAGGGAAGGATTGTTGGTGGAAATGGTTTGGATCAAAGATGGAATGCTCCCTTCTTTCTGTGCACGCCTTCTCCCCAAGACGATCGTCTGCCGCTTTTTATTATTTCTTTAATTATTTAGGATTCCCAAAGTGGCAACCGCCCATTCAGTAACATTATTTTCTGTTAGTTTGGCTTTGTTATTACGCAGTTTGGGGTTCGAATGTACCCCAATCAACCTCTGAAGATGAAAAAAATATTTACACTGTGCCCGACTGTTGAATATGCAAATAAATTACAAAAAATAATGAATTAAATTAATTTGTTATAGGAAAACTTTTTAGCATAATACAACATATTCTATTGGCCATTAAAAATGAAAATATTGTCGCGAAAATTAGTTAAACTGTGGATATTTAGTTGACTTTTTAAAGTTAATACAAATTATTAATTCAAATTATTAATTATTGCATGAAATGCTTTCTTCGTCTTCTTCTTCATTCGAGCGATAGACCCATGGTGGGCCAAGCCCGTCTGCTTTCTGGCAGATTTCGAGACAGTAGATGCTTTTATATACAGGGTAGGTGGTCATCCGTCGATAACTCTATAGTCATATTACAACGGGACCGACGGTTTAAAGTTGATTGAGAATCACTATAAACATTCATGGCATCGCTGGGACTCGAACCCGAAACCTGTGACGCCGAACGCTAGAATATTTCTGATTACATAAAACGAGTTTATAATCACCAATAGTTTTATTATAATAAATGTGCTCTCCTTCAATATACTGCATCTGCCTGATAGCGAATTGACTGGTGCTCTGACATTTGGTACCTCGTGCTCCAGATTTGAATCTGGACGGTGGCATGGACGTTTGTGATTGCTTCCGAATACACTTTAAACAATAGGCCAGTCGAATTAACCTGAAGTGTGCACAAAATGTCAGTATAGCAACAAATCAAATCAATACACGGCAAAGGCAAAAGGCCACAAATAATGCGATTGTATAAAATAATTTTTTACTGAAACTTCTGAATTTGAAAAAATATAAATAAATAAATAACTGGCATAGAAAACCATATAATTTATTTAAAAATAATTTTAAACATTTAACTTAACTCTTTTATATAACAATGGATTTAAATTTTCTACCATTTTGATTTAGATCTGTAAGCATAATTATTAAAAAAATTACAGCAATTTAAATTATCACTTTCGTTATGGAAAATATTAACTTCAATTAAAAATTTAAATCACTAATTCCTTTCCATTTAAAAAAATTAAATAATAGTTACAATTGAAGACTAGAAATCAATATCTGCATAAAATGGAATTAAAAATACCTTTCCGAAACAAATTAGTAAATGGGCCTGATGATCGACTGGTTAGCGCTCTGGTTCGAATCCCTGCGATGGCATTGATGTGTGTATTTGTTCAGAGTACACTTTAAACTACTACTAAAACACTGTGGCTGGAGCTCAGTTGCCTCTTTACAATTTGTTAATGATGTGGGTGAGAAGAAGTCTGATTATGTTCTGTGAGGCTCTACGCTCATATGAGACCGGATAAGACCATATGAGTGGATTCCGAACATCCCTGACATAGCCGGATCTCGAACTAGAAAAAGAGCGCCAAAGCGCTACCCATTGAGCCATCAGGCAACAATCCATTTTAAACTGTAGGTCCTGGTCTAATAGGATCGTAGAGATTTGCTGGGGTAGTGTGAGCTCGCGTCCGTAGGCTGTCTTCAAGGTGCGCGCGCCGCCCTGTGGTAGTGCTCAATGAGTCACAGCGGTGCAGCCCCCAGCCTATGGCATAAAGATGAACTATCTCTGTATTGCCGGCTGCATTAGAAAAAAACAACATTTAATAAATATTCATTTTATATAATATAAATAATGTTGTTCGTTAATTTAGTTTATTATGTATAAATGATTTTAACCTTGCTTCAAATTTGCATTAGTTACATTCGATTTAACGCAGACTTAAAATATACAAGCAAATATTTCACGTTTTAAGTGAAAAACTGAATATATATTACATTCAGAAATTTAGTTAAGGAAGGTGATATTGATTAATATTATAAAAATAAAATTCTTAAAAAATAATTCATAAGAAAACTTACCTAAGTAGTAACACAATCTGTCACAGTTCATCAATATTTATATGTTCAAAAAAGATCAATTATATGCAAAAATATCTATCAAATACAAATTTAAAATTTCATTATAAAAGCAAAATCAATAAAATCCATAAGAGTAGAATTCGAATACTGTTTTTCTGAATAAACTGATCACCATTGCAACTGCTGCCAAAAATGTGAATTTTGTTATTCAAAAGAAATCAGCACATTATATCGTATTGTATGTTGTAAGGATATAATAATTATTATTTAACATTTTTTTATTTGTTTTATTAAATTGATGTATGTTTTAAAAACTACTTGAGCTTAGATTTTTTTGGTTTAATAATGTTATAAATTATAGAAAAATAAGAAACATGATTTGCCTTGTAAGCATACAACTACTCTTATAAAAACCTAAATGATTTATTAAATTTTTGAATATTTTTCAATTATTAAAGTATTTTTAAATTTTAAATTTTATAATCAATCACAAATAATATATATATATATATATGAATATATATATATATATATATAGTTTTATTTAAAATAATATTTTTAAAGCAAAAATAATGTGGTTTTGTTATTTATGTATCATGTTTTATTAATAAATAAATTTAGAGTCTGAAAATTATTTTTTTTTGCTCATTGACAGGATTACAATTTTTCTTATTCTTTATAATTTGTGAAATCTCTCTTTTATCATAACATATATTTTATATCGTTCAATTAAAAAAAATTCGAGATACAATTTTTTTATTCCTTATAATTTGTGAAATCTCTTTATCATATCATATATTTTATATCTTTTCAATTAAAAAATTCGAGATACAATTTTTTATTCCTTATAATTTGTGAAATATCTCTTTTATCATAACATATATTTTATATCGTTCAATTAAAAATTCGAGATACAATTTTTTATTCCTTATAATTTGTGAAATCTCTCTTTTATCATATCATATATTTATATCATTGAATTAAAAAAATTCGTGATACAATTTTTTTATTCCTTATAATTTGTGAAATCTCTCTTTTATCATATCATATATTTTTATATCGTTCAAAAAAAAAATTCGAGATACAATTTTTTATTCCTTATAATTTGTGAAATCTCTCTTTTATCATAACATATATTTTATATGTTCAATTAAAAAATTCGAGATACAATTTTTTATTCCTTATAATTTGTGAAATCTCTTTTATCATATCATATATTTTATATCGTTCAATTAAAAAAAATTCGTGTGATACAATTTTTTATTCCTTATAATTTGTGAAATATCTCTTTTATCATAACATATATTTTATATCGTTCAATTAAAAAATTCGAGATACCTTATAATTTGTGAAATATCTCTTTATCATAACATATATTTTATATGTTCAATTAAAAAAATTCGTGATACAATTTTATTCTTATAATTTGTGAAATATCTCTTTTATCATAACATATATTTTATATCGTTCAATTAAAAAAAAATTCGAGATACAATTTTTTATTCTTATAATTTGTGAAATCTCTCTTTTATCATATCATATATTTTATATCGTTCAATTAAAAAAATTCGTGATACAATTTTTTATTCCTTATAATTTGGAAATCTCTCTTTTATCATATCATATATTTTATATCGTTCAATTAAAAAAATTCGAGATACAATTTTTTATTCCTTTATAATTTGTGAAATCTCTCTTTTATCATAACATATATTTTATATCGTTCAATTAAAAAAATTCGAGATACAATTTTTTATTCCTTATAATTTGTGAAATTTCTCTTTTATCATATCATATATTTTATATCGTTCAATTAAAAAAATTCGTGATACAATTTTTTTATTCTTATAATTTGTGAAATATCTCTTTTATCATAACACATATTTTATATCGTTCAATTAAAAAAAAATTCGAGATACAATTTTTTATTCCTTATAATTTGTGAAATCTCTCTTTAATCATATCATATTTTTTATATCGTTCAACCAAAATAAATTGGAGATTGAATTTTCTATTGTAAGTTGAATTTCAAAGTTCTAATATTTATGAAACAACTTTTTTATTAAAGCTTAAAAGTTTTCAATGTAGAAATGTTCAGATTTTTTTAATAAAAATTCTTTCGAAAGTAATTTTAGTAAGAGAAAGAAAGATTAGAATTTCCCCTGACATTGTGTAAGCATTAAATCCAGCTATAACTTTCTACTTTAACATTAGATGAAGTAAACATTCCCCTTTTTTTTTTCTTACTTCGTAAATGTTGTTTATAAAAATCTTCAACCAGGGAAGGAAATTTGCATTTTCATTAAACCTAGAAAAAAATTGAGATTCTATCTTGTCTGGAATGAAAAAAAAAGCGAAAAAAAAAAAAAGAACAAAATTAGGTCCGCCATTGTGATATCTTTGAATTTCAGTACTGTTGCCATAAATAGAAGCAAGACTCTGAAAACATCAGCATTAAATTAGTCTCATTAGACAAAAAGAAATCCAATTTTTGTCAGACTTTCTTTCCAATTTGTTCGTTTCTTGAAGAAACCTCGCCTCCAAAATATTGTACAACTTGACATGTTTAGGAAAGTCAGGGATTTTAGATTTTTTTTAAGAATCCTGTAAAGTTTAATTTTGCAACCACGCTGGAAGGACAAAAGAAAATATTTCTTCAGTTAGTGTTTTTGCCTTGTTTACAAACGTTTTATTTTAGGAAATAAAATGTTAATACTTAGAAGAAAAATACAGAAAAAGAAATGCTTAACTAAATTCATTAGGCTTTTTAAATTTTTTTTTTTTTTCCTAGGTCCCGGACACAGTGCAATTTATTGAGTAAATGGATATCTTTAAGATGGTTTTCAATCAAAGTTTTAAATATCTTTAATACCCTTTTTTTTATTCTGATGAAAATAGATGCTTTTACTTTTTAAAGTAGAACAAATAGAAAATTAAATCATGTATAATATGTCAACTAAAATAAATTTATTAAATATTATATTAAATGTGCTTTACAAAAAATAGTGTTATATGAAAAAGCTGTTCCATTTTTGAGATAATTTATTATGCCTTTTTTCTTTTTAATATTGCTTGTTTAAAATAATTTTTTTTTTATCAAACTCTTATGCTGGTATAATATTTTTCCGTAAAATCCGAAAAAAAAAGTAATTTATTTGAACAAATCTCAAAAATAGTGTTCTACAACTATTCCATCCAGACATCATTATTTTCATGTCAATATAATTTTTTTTAAATTTTGTGTTTCTAAACACTTTTTATTTTACATTTCCTCTGCGAAACATTAAAAGATTTTTAAGTGCAATTTTTAAAAAAACAGTTTCCCAAAAGTTTTATCAATTAAAAAACACGAATCATTTAAATGAAATCATAAGGAAATAAAGAAAGAACGTTATTATTTTTATTTCAATAGTAGAAAAATACATAAGCGAATGATTTTTATTCTTTCCAAAAAGTTTAATTCAATTTCATCCGTCAATTATTTCTTGGACTACTATAATCAAAAAGATAGAAATATAAATTATAAGCAAATTATGATTGGCAAAGACTGTATAAACTAATAAATTACTACAGTAATAAGTTATTACAGTATCAACTAATAAATTACTACAGTAATAAATTAGTACAGTATCAACTAATAAATTACTACAGTAATAATTTATTACTTTATAAACTAATAAATTATTATAGTAATAAATTACTGCATTATGAATTTTTAGGAATAGGATTAATTTGCAAAAAACTTATTCAGTGAAAAATGATTAGGAAAAAAAATAAAATTATCATAAAGATATAACACATTTGCGTGAATATTTAGTTCCCTGAACAAGTTCTTCAAATTTTGTCGTATTAATTTTAACTAAACTAAATAAAAACTAAGCAATGTTTAACAAGCAAGCTAAACAGCAATTCTCCATACTCCACGCAGGCATAGCATGAGTTCTCCACAACAGTAACAGAGAATTGCCATTAACTTCCGGGAGGCCTTTTATGGAGAATTGTCTCTCATTTGCTTGTCGTACAGACAAAATCCTTAAGCAAAGACATTCCTATTTCATATTATGAAGACATTCCTATAAGCAAAACGCAGACGAAGTTGTCACAATCATCATTGCAGAAAGTCCTTTATAAATAATTTTCATTAATTTTTTAAGTTTATCTGGCGCCATCTATGGGTAGATATATGCAACTTAAATTTAAAAAATAATAAAATTAATTAATTGAATTTAATTACCGAATTAATATTTGAAAAATTGTATTCACATCCAGTGTCATCTACTACAAAATAAAAAAATTGTATTTGAACTTGAGTGGATGAATAAAAAGTATTTTATCAACGATTGAAAATTTGAACAAGACATATATAAGGAGAGGGTGAGCTATTAGAAGGAATTGAATAAAATGAACAAAGCATACATGAACATTTAGTAACAGTAAAACATGATTTTATGATATATTAAATTCAATTATATGTACAACAACTGCGTGGACACCACTAAGTTTACATAGGACAACAGTGGGTTTTTTTACCCAATGAGAGTTTGCACATAGCTTGGATGCATGGTCCCATGATGTGATGTGTATTTCATCAGAAAGTGGGACGCCTTGTTTGTCATTCCTTACTTTAATATAGATTAGTGGAGCGTAGACAAAAATTATTTTCACCACTTCATTTCTTGCAAAATGAATTAATATTTCTACAAGATAATAAATGGTGGTACATTTCAAGCATTTGCACTATTAATGAAAAAAATATTTCTGCAATAGTATTAAAATCTAGCACAATGGTAATCCAAGACAAATAAGTAAGAAAAACGTTATTATTAACAATTTTTATTAACTAAATAACTGCGATTTTGTTATCAGGACTTTGTGTAGTGCTTATTTAATTTAATTTTTTTATTTTTGTTTTCTAATACAATTTTAACATTTTTTCGAAAACTAGAAATAATTGAGGTTTCATTTTTCCTAGTTAATTTTGTAGAAAACGAGCAAGTCCTGTTTTCAAAAAGGAAAAGTAAATTTGAAGAATCAGTATACTTGTTTCAAAATTGATTTTCATTTTCTAACCATTAGTTCAGGAGTATGCGGAGGAAAAACCGGAAAAATTTTATGCGAGAAATAGTTAAGGATTCAAAACGAAGTTCGGAATATATAAAATCTACTTTCAGATATAATATCCATATAGATTTGAAACCCACTTGCTAAATAAAGAGATAAATAATAAAAATTCCTTGACTTCAATGGGGGGCCTGAATGGCCTAGTGGCTAGCGCTGTGGCTCGGTAGCACAGATTTCGGGTTCCACTCCCGGTGGTGCCATGGATGTTTGTAGTGATTCTGAATTCACTTTAAACCGGAGGTCCCGGTCTAGCATGATCGTAGAGCGTTGCGGAGCTATTTTTACTTGGCGTCCGTTGCTTATCTTGAAAATACAAGCTCCTCCTGGGTAGTACTAAGTAAGTAACGTCGTCAAACTAACAAAAGGTTCTTCACTAAAAATACTATAACTCACATACTAATAGTGCACCAGCTGTCAAATTTATACATGTGTCTTTTGAAGGTTAGGGCTAACTAAACATCATATGAATTAAATACTGGTGGGGCCATCTATGTGTCAGCCTACGCACCTTTCAGCCCACCTGTTATAATATATAAATATATATTTCCTTTAATTTGCCTCTGACCGACAAATTGAAATTCTATCCGAGGGCCGGATAGAACCCTGGCCGTAGTTTGCCCATCCCTGCCTTAAGGCATCAAAGACAATTGTCTCAGTGTTTGCCAGCTGCATTAGAAAGAAATAAAAATTGTTGCCATCAAATTCCAATATACCAGATTTAGGTGCATCTTCAAGACCACCATAGCACTGTATGCGACTTTTAACACTTTAACTTATTTACTACATTTTGCTCAAAATAATATATTTAGGCTCAACATGGATCTGTCATTAACTTGATCTCCGCTTACAGATATAAAAATATGTTAAAAAAACGTAAAAATAATTCTGCATATTTTTTAACTAAAATGTAAAATTGATAAAATTTTAAACTTCAAAATGCCAGGCAATGCTTATTTAATGCTATCTACTTTTTATGTTGTTTGCCTATTTACGAATTTGAATACCGAATTACATTAAAATCAAACCAAAATTCCATTTATAAGTTCTGTAAATTATTTTAGGATTTTAGTTTGCAATCTATGATTAATTTCCTGATATAGTGCGTTGTTCGTTAGGAAAAAAAATGCATCAAAAAGAACTAATGTAAAAAAAAAAATATTGGCAACAGAAATTGTCGAACTCGGTATGTTGTCTAGATATATATTAAAGAAGTATCGAAAAGGTAAGAGTGACAGCTGCATTTGACAAACCCGCCTTAAAATTTTCGTTTTTTAGATTAATCCGAGTAGCAAAGTCTTCGATATGTCTTCTTCTGATACCACATCTTCTGAAGAATCATTCAAGTGCATGAAATGCGGGAAAAAATTTGAACTTCGAAGAGATTTAAGAGAGCATTTCCTCAACCAGCATCTAAAAAAGACTCACACTTGTGAATATTGTAAAAGGGTGTTCTCATCTAAGAGTATTTTGAAGACACACCTGATAATTCATACAGGAAAAAAGCCTTTTGTTTGTAACACCTGCGGCAAAAAATTCACTCAAAAGAACCATTTGAGCTGTCATAAGAAAACTCACAGCTAAAGAAATGAATCATTTTTGTGAAGAATGTGGAAAACCATTCAAATTCACCAAAGAGGAATATGTTGAAGACCATAAAAAATTTCATACAGGAGAAATGCCTCATATTTGTGAAGAATGTGGCAGGACATTCTCTTACAAGTCAAAACTAACCACACATAAGAAAAAGCATTCTGAAGAAAAACCACATGTTTGTGATAACTGTGGAAAAGTATACAAATTCAAAGGTGATTTGACTAAACATATGCGGTCTTGTACCACAGAGAAGCCTGGCAAGCCCGGAGAAGGCGTATCTTCATCACACGACTCCTCTGCAACTCCTGAAGACTCGCCTAACACAACTGAAAAATAGTCGAACACCTTTGACAGATGGAAATATCATACGTAACAGAATGCATATAGTAATAATTGAAAAAATGTTAATTGTGATTTTTAGAAACATAAAAATGTATTACCTTGCTACTGTCCTTTACAATATTTTTATGCTGAATAATGAAATTAAAAAAAAAAAAAAAAAATAATTCTTTGATTTGAGTCAAGATTTTACTTCATGTATAAGTAAAAAAATGTATTGAGGCAGAGTCATCTGCGTAATATGTAATATAAATTAGATAGCAATTTTTTAAATAAAAGACAAGCATTATATTTAATGTAGCATAGGAATTGTTTTGAACTGATAAATAGTTTTTAATGAATTTTTAAACTTGAGTTGTTCAACTGTCTGAAATTGTTTTAAAGTATCATAAATCATTTTTTATAATAATGTTGATTTTTATACTGTACAGGTTATAATTAGTCTGAATTTAGCTCTTAATGAAATTTTAGATGTGTACAAAGGCATTTTATATTGACTCCGCAGTGCAAAATTTACCAAGCATTATTTTAAGTTTGCAGATGCAGGGTAGAGGTATTTTTCTACTAGTGAAACAAACGCTAATCTGTTAAAACCAAATAAATTTAAGTGAGGTAAATTGCTTTAGATTGCTAGTCATTTGAGAAATTTTATTGTTAGCTTATATTTCTACTTTTAATTACATTTATTTAAAAATATGTGCTGTCAAAAATTTTATATTCTTTTCTATTTTAAAGTGGTTTTCAGTAAAGTGCTTTTTACTTTATTTCTGTAAACAGAGTGATATTGCATAATAAAATTTTGTTACAATAAAATTTTATCTGTACTTTGTATTTATTTATCTGAATTTAGTCTTTGCTATTTAACTCTATTATACGGTATTAGTGAACAAAACAGCTTAACTAAATGTAAATTTCCGTGCAATATGATTTCAAAATAAAATTAAAATATTTATAGATTGTTAAATGTGATTTAAAATATTTGGGGATTTAAAACAAATTCCCCAAAAATTTTAAATCACATTAATTTAACATTACAATTAAAAACACTTAAGGCTTATTTTTCAATAAAATTTTATCATTTTAAGAATAATTTTTGTAAAATTAAATAAATGCTTATAAATTAAAAGTAAATTATTGCACAAAAATTTTTAAAATGACGATATGATTCATAATTTAGCATGCAAAGTGTAGGTAAGTGTTTAGATTAGCAGAAGAAACGACTCATCACTATGATATGGTTCAGTATGGGCTTCAAATTAAATGGCAAGATTAGCCAATTAGAGAAGCCCCACTGCATATTTTAAGATGTAAATTAGCATGCTATTTTAAAATCCATTAGACAAATCTCTAATCGCTATAAATGTTGTTTACTTTTTAAAAATCCTAGCAGGTTTGATATCTGTCTGTAAATAATGCAGCAAAATAAGCAGGATTTTATTTTATCATCAAAGTTCAAAATTCGGGGTGAAATAGTGATTCGACATTTGAAGAATATAAAAGAAAAAAAACATTTTATTATCTTTTCCTCTAAATTAAGCATTATCATAAATATATTTCCTCTAAAAACTAAGCAATATCATTTAAAAAATATTTTTGCAAAAATTAATAAATGCATCAATGAAAAGTAAATTATTACACAAAAATCGTTAAAGTGTCAAAATGGTTTATAACCTATCAAGCAAAGTGGTAGAAATTAATTTTGTTTTACAGGAAAAAATGGCTCGTCACCATGTCATGGCTCAAAAGGTGCTTCAGATTAAATAGAGTGTCGTATTGGCGAGCATCCTATTAGATAAGTACCATTGTATATTTTAGAGTGTAAACTAACATCTTATATTGAAATTCATTTTTAAAAATCTGTAATCCTTATAAATATCGTTTATTTTTAAAAAGAGTAATCCCAGGTTTCATATCTGTCTAAAAATAATGTAGCATAATAAGTAGGATTTCATTTTATCGAAGATCTAAATTCGGACGAAAATAGTGATTCTATAATTAAGGAATATAAGAGAAAAATTGCAAAAGAAACAGATAGTAAACAGATGATGTTATATACTCAATAACACCAATGGTTGAGAAACGCAGTATCAAGCATATATTACGTTATATCATAGAACAACTGCTTTTGTCGATTACTACCATAAGTCTATTTCTTGTGTATTCATATTTTTACTAAATTTATCTCTATTGCTTTAAAAGCGTATTTTACCTTCAACAATGCCCTAAAATGCATGTCAAAGGTCGTCATTACGAATGCTATTATAAGCATATAAAATCATTTCGATTAGCAAAACTGTTTCGATCAGTCTTATTGAAAAATATTTCAAAACGTAAATATTGTGAATATTTTCTTTTATTACTGCATCAGTTTTTGAAACAAAATATGAGACATATTAATGAATTTCTTTCTCAAGTACTCAATGGAGAATATTTTTAAAAAAACTGTTTGGTTTTTATAGATGGTTTAATTTTAACGGAAGCTTATTAAGCGCAATAAATTTGTCTTTACTATATATTTCACTTCAAATAATAGGATCTATAAAATTTTCTGATTATTTAATACTATTCTCTTCAAAATCAAACAAATTTAAAGGAAAACTTGTTTTTTGATGAAAATAAAATTATTTAATTTAATAGTTATCTGAGTCTAAAAACTTATATGCGTCGGGCTTTGCCAGAACGTTAGCTGCGCACTAAATTAACGTACATGTATTCACAGTGAATCTTATACTTTAATTACTAATTACTAATTTATTAATTATATTTTTCAGATATTACTTTACGCATCTAAATTTCTTTCCGCGTAAGGATCCGTAGATTACTACATACGTGAGGTAATTCGTAATGAATTGAACCACTCATATGTCGCTG